>JAQIXA010001413.1:0-25060 GCA_034699045.1 Nanhermannia cf. coronata Gr-Ori-00579 | reverse complement strand
AGAGATTTTGGTCATTAGAGATTTAGGAATTTAGAGATTTTGGTCATTAGAGATTTAGGAATTTAGAGATTTTTTTTAGAGATTTAGGAATTAGAGATTTTGGTTTTAGAGATTTAGGGTGTGAATCATATTATATATGTGTATAATAATAGTAGGTAGTAAACAGAGACATTGTTTTATTTGTACCAACAATACTTCTTATAATGCAATTTGGAGCATATAAAAGGGGGAAGGGAAGAGATATTTTCCTGATTCTTATTATTAGACTCTGAGACATGTTTAAACTTTCACATATCAGTAAGAGAAATAATATATTTTTGACTTTTGTATTGAATGATAAAAAAGCATGGATATCTAGTCTAGGATATAGTAAGGTATGAATCTTTTTGGTTTTAGATCAGGAAAAAAAGAGCAAATAATCCAAATGAATCCTTCAGTTCATTCTACGAACTCCCCAACTTTTTTTTCCCTATATTTTTGTCTTGAAAGGTAAAGTCGACTTGATCCCCTTTGATGGATCTTTCCAGATCATTCCTTGACTTTGACTTCCCATATCCTTCTGTTATTTGTTCTGTACTATACTATCTCTGTACTTTATTCATTTATTTCTCACTCTGGTTTGATCCCTAAAGTTTTATTTTGTATGTATTACATGACTGATTTCAATTCTATTAGATACTGACTTTGTGCTGCTTTTTTTTTTGAAAAGACTAACCCACGTACCTTTTTCTCTAACTCTCAAATCTTAAAGATAATAATATAAAATTACAAGGACTACAAGGAATGTAAATATATTAGAAAAACATAGGCTTTCATCTAAAAAACATCATTGCCAAAAAAATCTTTAGGATTTGATACTTACAAGTTTGGCACATAGAAATATCCGTAAATGCCTTTTTTGTAGAATTATCTTAATTCACAAGTTTGGTAATCAAATACCTATATTTTTATTTTGGTCTAAAATGACCTAATGCCTAATACTAATGATGTACAGATAATTAATAATTGAAAATTTTGATACTTTTATTAAAAACTTTTTGTTTTGGTAAGAAAGTGTCAGACTCATCCTCAGACTTTTAGGGATCTTTAAAAAATAAAATCACGAAAAAATTGAATAGGGTTTGATACAAATGATGTCAAAATTTTAAGATTGTATCAGTAAATCTCTTTTTAACAATAGGTATATAGTTTATACATAATTCACAGCAGATCTTACTTCAAAAAATTATACGCACAAGTACTTTTAGAGATTTAATTTTTAGAGATTTTTATTTTAAATTTGAGCTAATTTTATTTGGCTCAAATAACCGATAGGAAGATACATAGTAAGATTTTAGAAATTTTTTGAGGTTTCAGTTTTTTAGATTGAACTTTTGCACTACCTATTACTTAGGTATAGTTTACTTACTGTAGAAAAGCCCCTTGGCCATGTTTAAGATGAACTTTCTCAATAAGATATGGGGAAGCACAAGCAAAAATAGCCCTATACTGTTAGGATAATTGAGATTGACATTGGGTTCAGAACACACAATTTCTATTTTGTACTGTATACATATAGGCCCTACTACTGGTAGTAGTATAATGCAAGGCAAAAAGATCTAAAGAATAAAGAAAGTAAAATTGAGTACATCATTATTTTAGAGACTTTCACATCATCGTGTTTTGAATTCTAAAGTAGTTAGTTGGTTATACTTTTACAGATATATTAGAGTACTAGTATCAGTAATACTAGTAGTACCTACTCTACTTTAGCTTAAGATACTAGTATACTGAAATGTAATGTACATAAGACAAATTATTAGCTAGTGAAGGTATGCTTGAACAAACAAATCCTTTTTTGAGCCAGGCCAGATCGTTCGGGAGTTCGATGTAATTAGCTTCAACTACTATACGAATACTTCTTTAACTTTTTATATAAAGTAAAAAAAAATATCAAATTCAGCAGGATACAAGAATATGGGGCTCGAAGAAATAATGTGGCTTTAAGCCCTAGTCCTAATTTGATATTTGAAAGAAAGAAAGAAAGAAAAAACTTTATAAGATATGGGAACTTTGTTATAAAATCAACTTTAAGTATAAGTAATGTACCTACTTAAACTAAACTATCAAGGACAAGTATCTGTACAAGTTGTGAGAATTATTCCGGCTTTTGTTTTTGCTAACTTCTCTAATCAAATCTGCCAAAAAAGAAATTTTTTTAAAAAATTTATTTTAAATCAAAAATTTTTTTGATTCGTTTATCCTTGTAAATGTGATGGCTCTTTTTTTTAAATCAGCTCTGAAATACCGATTTTAATCTCAATATAAATTGTACATAGAGATTTAGAATTTTAACCGGTATAAGCATTTTGAAATTTGACATTTGTAGATTTTACACTTTCTCCAAACTTATACTTATCACCCAATTTAATATCTTATTGAAAATCTACTCGATATTTATGGTAGGTACTATTCTAAATTTTAAAACTATGTATGGTAGTATTTTAGTAAGTGCAAATCCTCAAAAGGCCATTTAATTTGAATAGAAAATTAAAAAGTGAAAGTGTACTAGAAGTACCCTAGTAAGGGTCTAGGATATGTAGGGTACTACGAATACTAGTAAGTACATAGTAGGAAACTCTACCCAAGTATTTTTGGAACAAGGGTATTTTCATAGCTTCTAAATTGCTCATTAATGTGAACTAAATGTCACTATAAAGGTGAAAAATACTCTCTTACTATTTAAGCTTACTATTAGACGAGACTTTATACTTTATACACAGTACTCCTTGTACTCGTACTGTAAAACTTCTGTATAAAGAACCTTTAGGCAGGATTTACATTTTTTAAATTTTAAATAGTACCCGATAATACTATTTACTTGCTCTGTAAATGCACTTTTTGACGTGAAAGTTTCAAATTAAGTAAAGTATGTATCATTATATAGAAGATTTACTGTGATATTTTGTGAAAATGTAGTACAAAATATGCTTAGCAAACATTCTATGCTAAGATTTTAATTGCATTTGCCACCATGAGCTTTCTGCCCTCAAGGGATTAGAAAATTGACTCTACTTTTCTGATTCAATATACATAGGGAAATATAAGTACCTAATTCTAACTATAAGTGGAGACATTAAGAAAGTTTAAAACTTAAAACATAACATTTGTTGGAAATAAATGGCTAATCTTGGAGTTTTAAAGGGGGAAGAAATTAATACCTTAGCTCCATAAGAAAACCCTAATCTATCCCATATTACCTTACTCAAGTTCCTATCTTGCTTTTGGATTTTGGGGGAAATGAAGTCAAGTAGGTATAAAAAAGTAAATTAAAAGAATAAAACTTTTTTTTTAAACTTTTCAACTGACTCAATTTAAAAATGTTTTTAACACTATCATAGAACTCTTTGATACGGCAATAATAATATGGTAGATAAGCTAAGCTTGTAGAAAATTTTTTGAATTTAGAAAATGCTAAGGTTCAGATTTCAAAATCTCTCAAATCTAATTCAATCGTAATATTCTTGTACTGTAGGTAGAGTTAGAGACTCGTACTAACTTCCAGTGAACTAGTATCAATAGTTGTCGTTACTCGATCTTATTACTTTTTACTTTTAGCATCAATTCAGCAAATTTTATTAGATTGAAATTGAAAGTAGAGAAAATAGATCGAACCAAAAAGTTATAAATGAATTGGTTTCAAGGTCACAGATCACAGAGTCAAAAAAAATTATTACCTATCTTAACATGATCAAAAAAATTCAACTTACCTAATTAAAACCTTTTACTTAAAACAGATTTTTTGACCTAATCTTGTCTTTAAATCTGGCCAAAATATGATTAAAAAACAATAAAATATCTCAGAAAAGTCTTATTTCAGCAGGATCCTTCTTTCTAATTATCGTATAATAAAATAGTAGCGTGTATTATAGCAGGTGCATACGAATAATGATCTAATCCTAGATTTTAATATGAATTTTTATTTATAAAACCAGATAAAGTTTTAGATCTCGAATCTATCAGTTATAAAAAACTCCGAATTATCAGTACCCTAATATTATTAGAAGTCCTAGCTATGGTCTTTAAAACAAAATTAATTTAATTTGATATTTTTTTGAAATTGGATATTTTGAGATCGATTGACTGTAAGCTTGTAAGAGAAAGATTGAGGGTGAAAGTGAAACTTTTGAGTGATACTGGCTTGCGAAGGCGGGGATCGGTAGTTGATAATTAAACCAATAAATTTTCCTTTCGAAATTCACTGTACACCAGTCTTTTTTAGCCCTTTGCTACTATAACCAGTAGTACAACCATACTATTAATACCTTACCAATATTCTCCAGAATTAACCTTATGGGAGAACTTGAACAGAATTGGAATTGGAAACCAAAAAACTTAACCAAAAGACCAAGTTTTGAGACAGGGACCAGGAGTCAAGAGACATTTCCAGTTTCCCAATAGGGAAACTAGTTGAAAGTAAAAGTTCAAATTCAAAATTCAAGTTGAACATCTCAAAACCTACAACCAAGTTTTTACTCAAGTCAAGCCATGCAGTCTCACATTACATGTTTGTATTCAATTTGAATTTCGAGTCCAAAAGGGTAAAAAGTTCATACAAAAATATCTATTTCCATTTACATATTTCCTTGAACTTAGGTATTACTACTACCTAACAGAAGTAACAAGATATATTTATGTTAGTGGTTAGTCGAATTGAAAGATATAACTAGCCAAATCTATGAAATCTGGAAAATATTTGCCTAAAAAGTAGAAATCCGAGAAGAAAGAATGACTCACCATATATCCATAGGTAAGGTAGCTTATTTTCTCGGTCTTTTGCAAAAACATCGTGACTGGAGAAGTCTGGAATTTTGCCTGACTCATACTTTAGGTAATATAATTGTAAAAAAGCAAACTATGAGAAATTGCACATCTTTCAGCCAGGTTTGTGTTTTTGTGTCAACTCTTCCTAGTACAACTGAGTCGTAGATCGATTTTAATCTACTGTATTCTGTAATTGTCTCATGTCCTAGTACTAGAAATACTATTGTCTTTGGAAATTTTTTAAAGAATTTTGTAAAATTTAGCTAAAATTTCTGATTTTTCATTAAAAAATTTACCTGAATTTATTGGAAAGAAAGTGAGTTACATTCATTTGTCATAAACTAATGATATTATTTTCCATTTATGTATATTTAAAATCTAAAAAATATCCATTATTCTTTTATTTACACAGTGCCTTCCAGTATAACTGCCAAAAAAGTAGCGAACTTATACTATATCCTACTTATTTTAAGTAGGGTACATAGCAAGGTAAATGAGATTTCATTTAATCATTTAAAAGGAATGAAATGTACTACTCGTATCCATTTAGAGCTAAATCCTAAATAAATATTTCCTGATTAAAGATTATGGCTTTTATATTTATCTTTTCGACCGCCCCCATCATTCGAAAGACTCGAGATTTACTTGACTTGACTTTTCTCTCTCATTTTTCTAAACTTAATCCTACAACCCAGGGATTCTTTCAGAATCAAAGTTTTCTAATTCCCTTTTAACCTCAACCTCAACCAATTTTAGACATAGAATCCCCTTTAGATAAACATTCTGGCTAATATCTTTCTCTAAAGTATCTGAGCCTTATTATTATCAGTATCAGTTTAGGAATACAAGTATAAGGAATAAGGATACAGAAAGATAAATAAAGTAGTAGCTTTTTTAAGCCACAGGGTATATATTTGTATTTCTAGTAAAATGAAATTGAAAATTTTTTCACCACTTTTAGATAAATGAAAAATGACTCAACTTCAAATGGACAGTCAGGAAACTCAAACTTCATATCAAAAGATATATGAAGTACATATAGTAGACTAGCGTAAAATACTCAAAATCATTATTATATCTATATTCAACTCTGGAAAACCAAATTTTGGCCTTGGTTTTTAAGTAAATACATACGAAAAGATTTAAAATCGAGATAGCACATTAGCACCCTTCAGCGCAAACATTTTTTTTTCTAAACAAACAGTTATAATATAGGTAAAAGTATATTTTTCTAGTCTTTAACATTAGAGCAAATTGTCATACATAAACATATCCACAATAATTGTACCTATTCTGTATTATTGTCTAAATTGGGATTATTTTAGCACCATTTGAAGGGGAAAAAATTAACTTTTTCGCTCATTCATGCAATTGCATGTTGCAATTGTAATAAAATCAAATTGGAAGTTTTTTCCTGGTTGGAGTTGGAAGGTCGGAAATAGTTCTCGTATTTCTACGAATTACATCACTTTCCTTAATTAAACTTTTCAACCCTACCTATATATTTATGAATTTCTGCTTATTTCTATTTCTACTTTTAAACTTTTCTACTCATCCTATTAAACAAATGCATATTTATACAAGTACTTTGTAGGTTTAACAGTTGTTTTCACGCATATGATCATCAAAAAAGTTTGGAAAAAAATCCATTTGCATAACTAAATAGATGCGGGGACAAGATAAACATAGGTAGGGGGGGAAAGTTGTCAAAAAATTACTAAAATATCATTTGTTAACAAATCTGATATTTTATAAAATTCACATTTTTACATACCTAATATTCTTATTACACTTTTACCAAATTGCATTTTTTAGTTAAAAGGGTACTGTCAGCCTGAGCCTATTCAGGTATTCATCAAAATCTATCTTGCTTCATATTGTAATTTTTAAGATTATTTAACTTAATTTTATCTGAATTTTCTAGAGGATTTTGTGTTTTTGTCTTGATTCTGGATTGTCTAAATCAAAAGTAGAAAAATTATTGTACTACATACCTACATATATGGTCATGTAGTCAATTTTTTGCTCCAAAATAGTGTAAAATCGTATAAAAAATATCTGTAAAGAGAGTAGTAAAAGGAACAATAAAGTAGGTGAAAATAACTGCATTGTACTACATAATGTATACTTACTACTCTAGAACCTAGTACTGATACTTTTGTACTTTGAACAGTAGATAGTACATAATACAATGGCCATATCTCTTTCTGATCTATGGCTAAAACAAAAGTTTTTTTTGTACTTTACAGTACCTTACCTATATTTTATATTTTGGGGGCATCTTCACTTTTATTTTATTGCAAAAGTGTTAGGCACTTGAACTACCCATCTTCGGTATGTATGTACATTTAGTAGTCAGTATAGCCTCTAAAATAAGGTGAATTTAAAATGAATAAAAAACGTCGTTTCAAGTCTCATTGCCACTACTTCTAGTATACTACTAAACTGATAATATTAGTAGAAAGAACAAGTTGAAATGTCTAAAAAAGAAGGTTTAGAAAGTTTAGAGAGATCATTGAGAAAGATATATAGCCTCTGTATCATCTTTTATATGCCTTAGAATACATAGGTACCTTAGCTATTGATAAATGTTCTAGATACTAATACTAGTATAGGTAGTATAATATATATTTCATTTGATTGCATTTCTTTACCTTTTTAGGTGCCAAGTGGCAAGTAAAAGTAAACTAAGTCCCTGGGTAGACCTTGGAAAAAAGTATTTCACTAACTATGTGATACCATTAGTTCTCATATGTACTAGCTAGATAATCCTATATAAAATGGCTAAAAGGTCAAAAGACTATCACAAAAATCCGCATTCGTATCCTCTAAATAAAAAATCAGAGAGATTTCTGCAATTCGATTGCATTTATACGTTTTCCTAAATCTGAAATCTGAAAGAATTTTTTGAAAATAATATTTCAAAATCAAAGTTTTATTCCATTAACTAAATAAGATTATTTTAAAATTTATTTAGCAAAAATGGTAATGATTTTAAAATTTCAAGTTACCGAAGTGCTCTGTTTTTAGTCAAAAGCGACTAGTTTTATTGATAATTTTTATAAAATTATTTTTAAATGTATTATTATAAGGGACATTTTAGGTTTTTCTGAACTTTTTCTATTCTTGTTTATTATAAAAAATTTTGTTAGGTTAGGTTCTATTTGCCTTAAAATACGAACTAAATGTCTAGAAAAAAGTAATTTTCAATTTAATATTTAAATTGTCAAAAAAATCCCATAAAATGAGAACCAGCTAATCATGTTTTAAAGTTTAGGTTACCCAACCAGACCTGCTAAAGTCTCAATGGCTCCTGCTAATTTTCTCCTGCTAATTTAATAAAACGATCCCTATCTCACTTAACCTAACCTAGCCTCCTAACCTAACCTAACTTAACATAATCTAACCTAACTTAACATAACCCGACCTAATTCAACCTAATCTAACCTTAAAGTTAGCAATTAGGAAAACTAGCAAAAGAAATGGCAGGAGCCATTGAGACTTTAGCAGGTCTGGTTGTATATTTCCCGTTTTAATAGAGTAAAAAATACTTTCAAGTAGTAGTACTGATAGTATAAGGATATACCTTACATAATGGCAAAAAAGTTTACTTTTTACACTTTAGACCTTAACTTTGGTGTAGCAAAAAGATCGTAAAAAGACTCAAAATTGAGTCCTTTGAGTGCATTTGAAGTCTTACTTTTACTATTCTAAACTCTTGAGAAATACTTTATATCAGTATCATCTACTTAATCTGTAAGTATCTAGTCTACTCATATCGATCTATTAGAAAAAGATAAAAAAAGTTCATACCCTGTGTGAGTTGTTGAAGGTATCTCAAATGCCTATCATTTTGAAGATTCCTCAAAAGTTTATAAGGTTAAACTTAAGGGAAATGACTTTTGAGATAAAAAAAAGTATTTTTTTATCCCAAAATATTTAGAAATTAGTTTAAGACTAGTTTTTGAAATAGTGATACAAATATAACTTTTAAATAAAATATTTTCATAAATAACTTGATAAAGTTTTGAAGATTTTTTACAGATTTGTTTTGAGATTTTTTATATACACCATAACATACAGTACTCGTACCCTACTATTAAAAAGGGTCTTGTGAACATTTTTTGGATTATGTTAGATACTATGAGTTCATAAGATTATAAGGTGCATTTGGCATTAATTTCCAAAGTTTTTTTTACCAAAAAAAACTAACTAGGTTATGCATACATAAATCGAATTTTTTCCACCATCATGTCGTATCTATCCTCGATGGAATTTGATATTAAACTCCAAACTATGCAAGTTTTTTCGAGTTAGAAAAACTTTTGCTTTCCGCTATCCTGTGGTAGATATGTACATAGGTACTTTTTTCTCAATATTTATTCAGAAAACTTCGATCTTAATATTAGTACTTGTATCAGTACTCGTATATCGGTAATCTGAGGCTAAAGGAAAAAGTTACTTCCCTCAAACTTTTAATGGATACAATTTAGATATAAAATGTATTTTTATCCATATCACGTTTCAACCATAACCAATAAGTTACTCGATAGTAGATACATTGATTTTTTAAACCAAATTTGAAATTTGTAACTTAAAATGTAAATATTGCTAAAGCACTAGATACCTAGTATCTGAGTAACCCGAGACATTTTATACGTCTGATTCTACTTATAATCAGAATCAAGTTCTGCTCAATTTCCTGATGCTTTTCTAAAATTTCGAATAATCAGGTTATTAGGTTAAAGTTAAAGGTCTTGAAAGTTTTAAAATTGGATTTGCTGATTTACAACAATTATCGTTAGTTTGGAAAATGCAAAGCAAAATACACCAAAATTTGCAATTTACTGATAAGATTTCGACTTTTCTATGTAATGAATATTTGAGCATGTTCATTAGACAAGTTAAGCAAAAGCAAATCGACAGTCAATATATTTTATTTATAGTTTCAAATAATAGAGAAATAGTAGGGTACATGAAATAAATTTGTTTTTTTTACTAACGAGCCAAGTCTTAAAATACCAATAGGGGTCTAAAGGGAAGAAATTCAACTTTTTGATTACAAAAGTTTGTAAAAAAAGAATATCAGCAGTTTGTAGGTAAATTTAAGATACTGTTTTATGGTCGTTTTAAGTCCAAAAAAAAACTTTACCATACCAAAACCAAATGACGAAAGAATGTCAGAGTTGATAGTCTTTATTATAATATCTAGTCTAGATGAACTTTTTGTAAAGTTTTTACAAACTTTTATTTTATATTACTCATATAAGTTAAACCTACTACATATAGTCATAGTACATGGGTAGGTAAGTAGTCTGGGAATTTTTCTTACATTTTAAGCAACTTACAATTTAGGAAAAGTTTATTTGTGTCTTCACCTTACATAGGTAGTATCCGAGTTCTTTTTTGATTATTTTCCTTATAATATTAGGTATACTTGTAGTAGGTAAGTCTACAAAGTATAAGTAATAGAACCAATGGACCAACTAATTCATTTAAGTGAGATTCTCAAAGGGACTAGAGTTGACGAGAGAATAAATGAGATTTCTTTTTTTTCAAAATTGCCTTATTATAAGTTTTTGTAAAGGATAAGTAGATTATGTTAGGTATACCTAGAGTACTATAATTTTGTTAAAACTTAAATACACAAGTTTATCAGTATGTATAATATATAGGGGAAAGGTAAAGTGTATCTTAATTTCATTTGCTTCGAAGCAAAATAAAGTTTTCAAACTTTAATGAAAATTTCCCTATACTAAACCAAGGCTCTTTGAAATCCTTGAAGATTTTAAAACTTACAAAATCCAAATGCGATCTAGATAGTAAAGTCCTACATGTGCATTTATTGCTACAGTATCTACCTATATAATTTTTATTTCAAAGTTAGTCAATCAATTTAATTACTGTAGGTGTGAAATACTTAAAACTTTTTGCAAAAATGGATAATTTTGAGCAGATTAAATGGATTTTGGTATACTTATTAAATGGAAGCTAATATCTGTAATAGGTAATATATAAAGTAATGTACCTATATATTATATAAGTATGTGTATGTTCTTGGAATAAAAATATAAATCATACATATTTCATTGACTCTGACTCAAAGATGTGATAATACTGATATGATAAAGGGACAATTTTTCTTTTAAATCGAATCCAATCCAATTCAAGTCAAACTTTCATTTCTATACTAGGGTAGGTACTATTTCGATTTCAACAGATATTCTAGACTCGAATATTCGATAATGCCATTCAATTAGGTGTGAAATATGTCATCAATTTTTCAAAAATAATACTACAAGGCTAGACTAGGGACTAAGGGATAGGGGAGAGTATCTTATTTCTTCTCAATGATACTATTTTTGACACTATTAGCTATTATCTCTACCTACTTACTTGGCTAACATAATCCAAATAATAAGCTCGTTTTCAAATAGTAGCTCGGATTCTCAAAACGACTGAAAAAGTCTACAACCTATAGAATTAGAAAGGTGTGCTAAATTGAGCAAAACAAGATCAAACATTTTTATTTCGCACAGAACTGAATACTCGTTCAATAGAACATTTGATCTACAATCTACATACTTTATAATTATTTTTCTTATAAATAGGATGCAGTCTCACTAAATCTAAAAGATTTAAAAATAAAGTTTTCAAGTGGATATTACTGGTATACTGATGCTTTTGATGTTTGCTAAAACATAAAACTCAAAAGTTTTACGGTTTTTAGGTTATAAAAACTTAAAATTTATCGTAGAATTGTCAACTTTTTGAGATTTTATGATGGTCACCACCATTTTATGTGAAAAAAGATACTTTAAATCACAACGCCCACACAACCACCTCCTTCATCATCTCTCCAGATACAGAGTACAGATATCCAAGTAATCATTATACTACTAATGTTAGTAGTAGCACCTAGCTAGGATCTAGGATAATGTAATATATCTCATATAAAATGAAGATAATATTGAATTAATTTGAGGGGAGAATGTGTCATAAGATAGAGAGCTAAACCATAATTCATCCTTTTATATTTTATGAAAGTACTAGACTCCTAACACTGACTTCTCTTCTCTTTTTATTACTATCTTATTTCTCTTTTGTTCTCCTCAGGGAATTTCAGAAATTTTTCAGAAAAAGCACCGATGAGAATATAAAGTGAAATCCTATAGATGATTCGTTAAAATTGTGTAGGATAGGCTTATAATCTTCACCAGTACTACTACTAGTATGTATATACTATAATAAGTATTTGTATAGTAAAAGACATGGAAAAAAACTTGAATTTGTCATTCCCCCTTCCCCTTTGCTCTTGGACTTTGTGACTTTATGTTGGACATGATTGCGAGTCTTTTTCTTAAACATATACGGAGTACTAGGCAGTACAGATAGTACTAGAAGTACAGAAATGTACTAGTAGAACTCATTTTAAAGGGAATGTCGACTAAATTCGAAAGTCGATTGCAAAAGTCCGGTCGTTCTTAAAAGTTAAAAAACTGACTTTTTCAAAAAGCGATTTGATCAAAAGTCAAATGTGTCAAAAAATCTAAAAACCAAATAATTTTAGGAGTAATCTGTACATATACCGTTCCAATCGAAACATGCTTGAATACAAAAAATTTCTCAAATTTTTCATTATTAGGTATGGTAGATCCTTTTCATTCTTCATATCATATCGGGCTTTATTTAAGTCATTCTTAATGACTGAAATTGAGTCAGTCATTAATGAAATGACTGACTCAATTTCAGTCATTTGATAGGTAATAGATACCTACATATTTTTTGATCTAAAAAAATATCAAAAATACAAGCTTATTGTTTGAAAATTCGCTTTTGACAATTAAATTTTGGGTCAAAATGGCACAAAATCGTAGGAATATATTGTTTATTTGAGTCTTAAGAATCTTAGGACTTTTAGAGTCCAATCACCATACATATATAAACTTATACAGAGCTGAAATCGAGAAAAGCGGAGCAAACGAGAGCAAACTTTTTTTTACTTTTTTGGGGTCCATCAGAGACGTGACTTGATTTTTGACGCGAATATTTCCTTCTATTTTCTCATCATGACTTTTGCCTTGATCTTTCTACCAGCCATTTCTATCTGACTTGTAAAAAAAATATACATTATCTCTGCTCTGGTCAAAAAAAGCAAAAAAAAGTATTACAAGTTAAAGGTAGAAAGTCTATAAATATAAAGAATCCCATGGTGTTGAAAAAATCCCATCATTTTCGGTATAAAGTAAAAAATGTAGGTAGGTAGGTACTTTTATTTTACTTTTCCTGCCTGCTGTTTGGTTTGGAATCTTTGTGGTTTTTTTTCTCAAGTCGATTGAAGGCATCCTATCCTAAAGATATTTAGGTATAGAACATCGTTATAGGGAAAGAACAATTGAATGGATGGACAGAAACAGAAAAAAAAACGATAGAAATGGGATAAAAAGAACTTAAAATGTTCTACAGTATAGACTATAAATACACTTATGTACCTAATACTGATGTATTCGAATAGACAAAATAGATAGAAAGAAAGAAAATAAAAAGAAATAAAAAGGAAAGGTTTGGAATTCCAATAACTATCTGTTTCTACATTTCTCTGTCCTTTTTATTTCCCCTTTTTTACATTTGCGTCCAAGTCCAAGTATGTCCAAATTCAATATGTCAAAACCAAAAATATCAAAAGAATCTACCTAAAATTTTTAAAATCTGGTCAAATTTTAGCACGATTATTGAACACTAGGACACTTTTGATATTTTAAGCTCCTATCCTACAATCTCGTAATTCTACATCCACATTAAAATTTTGAGACTTTTGTCAAGTAATATTGGTAAATGTAAATGTGTATTTAAGAAAACTCAAAATATTTCTCAATTTTGAACTGAATTATCGTTAGAATTCTAAATATCTCAAATATCTACTAAAAAGATCCTTAAATATTAAGCATTTTTAACACAAAGGATCTTGATGCCTTCAATGATACCTTTAAAAGAAAGCTTTTGTGGTAAATTTTGTGATTTTTTCTGACAAAACGACTTTGATATTTTTTGCCAAAATCTTGTAACTCTTGTTGGTAGTTAAAGATAGTATAAGATCGAATCAAACCTCCTATCCTACCTATTAAACCATTTACTTTATCGACTTTAACTATTTACTATTTATACAAACTGTAGGGTACTGGAAAAATAAAAATAAATATAAAACTAACTACCGTAATAGTAAGTATATACTACTACTATCAGTAGTAGTAAGTAGTAATACAAGGCAAAGGCAATATACTTGAAAGGGCAAACAAAATTCTATCAGGTTAAATTGAGGTCTTCTGTTGAATAAAATTCTAATAATTCTTTTTCATATCCTAGACATAAATTTATCTCAAGAATTCTTTCACTTGCTTGGCTTTCCTCAGGTTTTTCAACAAAATAAGTATCGAAAATTAACATTAACTACTCGGATTCATGCATTTTATCTCATACAGTATAATATTAAGTATTGGGTTCATATAGGACCTGGCTGGATATTTCCTAACCTAAATTTTAATCTTATCGTTAGATAGATACTTGTAAGTAATAGACGGATATTTGGTAGAATTCATAGCATTTTTAAAGAATTCGAGGTTAAAGAAATTTGATGAATTTTGAGAATTTGTTCTGATCAATAATTAAACCAACAATAAGGTTTATTTTATTGGTTAGAAAAACCAATAAAATGAACCTTATGTTTAGATATTTGAAATAAAAGAATCGCTTGCAAAATGAAACTTTGTTTCTTTTTGGTTTGAATCATTATTTACTTTAGTTAGAAGTAGGTATCGTACTACAAGGTACTACTATAACAGAGTAGCTGTACAGCTTGGTAGTAAGTAGAATGAAGCTTAAAAGCATTAAGAATTATCTACTTATCAGTTTCAGTATATCAATAAAACAAAATACCTTTATAAAGTATCCTTAAACTAGTGAAATTTTTTGTTTTATTAGAGTTTAGAGAAAATATAATTTAATTTTAAGGATTTTAAAGAGAGGTCTAGATACTACTGCAGCTTTAATATTCTTTGGAGAAAGGCTATGGTACTTTATAGAGAAGTTCTCATGAAATAAGCACTCTTTAGCAGCCATTTATAAAGAAATGCAACCAATTTTATTCCCAGATCCTGAGTACCTACCTAAACTTATGGGTTATCAGTAAAGCATAGCAATGTAAATGGAGAAATAGTGGATTTGTTACTAAATGAGACTACTCGTACTCTTATTACTATTCGTATTAAAAGAGATAAATTCCTAAAGAAATCAATCTTAATTGCAAAAGTCTTGAGCCTTGGTCTTGATTCCATTTATTTACTTACTTAATTTTTGCCATACACAACTGTATGTACAGATACACTATAACTATGTACGAGTATTTACTTATTTTGATACTAACGATTTTCGATTTCAATTCTGATCTCCTTTAACTTAACTTCATTATGATTTATCGATTTATCATAATTAAACAACTTTGACCTACATTTGTACTACCTACAGCTACGTTAAACTAAAATTTCAAAAACCCAATACACTGTAGGTACTATTATAAGTTTTAGTTCTAACTCCTTTATAAAAGTAACCTAAAGGCTAATCATCAAATATCGACTTAACTTCATTACTTTTCCCAACTTTCTTCGAGTTTTTCTAAAAAGTTTCAATACTCTAATAATACATACTACTGATAAGTTGATAAGTACTGATATTTACTATGAGGGCAGGGTACTTACATTATACTTTCTGCTGAGTAGCCAAAATATCTAACATGATTTCAGTTTTGACGTATAAATTGAGAAATTGACAAATTTCTTTCTCGCACTTCTCCCTACTGTTTCGTTTCAGTATACTTGTTGTGCCTGACCAGAATTCGAATAAGATAAATTTGTAAATACGAATGAACAGAGACAGTTTATATATTTGAGATTTCTTGTCTTTCGACTGATACTGATGGACTGATGACTGATGGCCGATGGAGTTTTGAATTTTTTTGTTTCAAATGATAAATAATGCAGAGAGAAAGTTGCATTTTTGTAAGCTAAAAATAGGTCAGATTTTGAGAAAGAGGAAATCTACCTATACGTACTATTTACATTTTGTTCAAGTACAATTCACTTTTGACAAAATTGACATGCATTTGATATATACCAAAATCCAATCGAATAAAACTACCACCGTATTTCTACTTATCTATTTTTATGCAAAAATGAACCAGTATGTACTTTTTGGTATGTACTTTTTGCTTAAAATGACTCTTTTCAAGAAAAAATTAGATATTATCTAAATATTTTTAAGTATTTTTGACACTTTGCATTTGCTATTATGGCAGTTTCGAAAATTCATTTTTGATTACAATGCAGTATTACAGAAATGCAATTTACCTTCGTCTAATCGTAAGCCTAACTTATCTTGTGATAAGTTAAAGAATTAGGTATGTAGGTACTAGGTACCTTACTTTAAATAAAAAAATGCATAATAAGAATGAGTTCAATTCGAGGATTTTTTTTTTCAAAAAATCTAAAATTCAATGGATTCAATTTTTTGCCTTTGATCTCGAGTTTCTAGTATTATATAGAAGAAAGCATTTTTTGCATAAAAAATGTCATTCCCACCTCGGCTCATTCCATTTCGCATTTCTGAATGTGAAATTCACAAAAACTCAAACTCAAGATCTGCCGCTGCCTGCAGTACATCCATTTAACAATTCCATTATTTTTTAAAGAGATTTTTTCTTAATCTTGGATCATTTCGATTTATCCACACTTTTGCTGGATTTTTATAATATTCTCGAATAAAATGAGCACAATTGCAGTAGTTTAGTTGATCTTTATTTACTTAAATCTAGTGTACCTTGAAAAATTCGACTCCTGGGTACCCTATTTAAATAAATATGTACTAGGTAGTACAGATAGAATATATAATATACCTAGAAAAAAGGCTGCTTTGTCTAAAAAATCTTATTTAGGCCAAATAAAGTTAACTCTTTTATAAACAAAACAGGCTTACGAAACGAAACGAATCTTACGATTCCTATTGTACATACACTATAGAAATAGAAGCGGTATCTAATAATATATGTATTCGAAGAAAATGTTTATTAATGACCATGACCTTTTACTTTTTTAAGCTTGAGGCTAGCCGAATACTATTAAATAGAAAGGTTAATTTTGCATAATTTTGCACAATTAAAATAGATTATGTAGTATACAAAGTAGTATTAAGTACCATCCATTCGGGTAATTTACTTTGCATGAAATTTCTAGCTGAATTGATTAAAATTTATGCTTTTTACTTTTTTATTGTAAAAATGAAGGGTCATTTATCTGTGGAAGTGTAATTTTATTAACTTTCTTTAAATTATAGTCTATGCATAGCTATGTAGAATGTAGGCACTTCTGTAATAGTTAGGTACCTACCCTACTACTGAACTTTACTTTACATTACTTTGCTTATAAGATTTTCAAATAATGTTTATACACATTAGTAGAGTAAGTAGTTGTAATATAGGATAAGGTACAAGTACTTAAGGTACCTATCTGTAAATCCCCAGAAGAAAAAGTATCAAAAAAAGTGCATATCTCGAGTGTGCAATCAATCCTAAATTCCTTTTTCGGGGAATTTAGGTCCAAACCTAAGCAATTAAATCTTCTCCCAGGAGAGACATTTAAACCACCACAATTGCCCAACCCATTTGAGTCCAAAGATCGTAATAAAAAAAAATACAAAAAACAACTAGTTAATCGTAATCACTAATCCTAATCACCTAAGTAGGTACCTGTGCTTGGGTACTTTTCCAAACTTTGTATCAGTACGGTACAACTTGGACTTGGTAGATAGTTAGCAATTTAAGATTTATAAGTATTTGAAATTTGAGCTAAACTAGAAAAGCAAAGTAAAAAGATTTTGAACAAAGTTCTCGATTTTGGTCCAAATTTTGGACAACTCCAAAATTAAAATCTTGAAAATTTTTAGCTTTGATTAAATTTTTTATTTTAAATTCATGTACCTAGTCCTATGTATTTCTATTTACTAACACAAGCTGATAATTGTTTGTAATAAAGTATAATATTTTTATAATATAATAATGAGAACAAAATTTAATAGTGTTTGTTATGTTAACTTATGTTATGCAAATTCAAATTATACATTACATTAAAAAAATTTATGATTTTTAAATATTTTACCTACCTAATTTATCCTTATTATAAGTCAATTTTTCTTGAAATCTTTAAACAAAATCCTGGATTAGCTAGCTACTATAGGTAGTTATATTAAGCCATACTTTGAAGTTTGAAGAATGTTTCACTTTTTGTATTTAAGGCTTTAAAAGGTTTATTTTTTTTGAGAAGCTCTAGATATAATTTATTAGAATCCTTATCTTATACTTATACCTAATATAATACATTTTACGAATCTTAGGTAATTTACAAAAGCGAAGGAAATAAAATACACAGTACATGATAGATGAATTAGTATTATAATTTTCTTAAATATCTTTACAATAATTTTAATTTACACAAAAAGATCGTGGAATCTCTAACAAACTAATATCACAATTATTGTCTGAGAATATATTTTTATTAAATCCTCATATATTTTCCCTTAAAATTAGTATAGAGTAAATTGAAATTATTTAAATAGTTGAATAATTAATAAAATCTATAAATCTTAAATAATTATGTAAAAAGCCACTACATATTATAAGAATCTACCAATTTAAATCTAATAAATAATACCTACCTAAGTATTCTACGATAGATAATACACCTAGGTAGATATAAACCTATTTTATCTTTTTATACCAGTCAATAAAATAAATAAATATGATTGTTACAATATGTAAATAATTTAGAGTAGGTAAGATTTTAAATACTTGAAATTTTAGATTTCGTTACATTTTTAATATACAATTAATAAATTATGATTATTTGAAAATCTAATTCTCTTTTATACGATATAAAAGGTAGGTATTGAGTAAAAATTAAGGTAAAAATATTCTATTCTGTTAAATTTCATCATTTAGAAAACCAAATATGTATAGGTAATTAAATAAAATTGATTGATTTGAAATTATAAGAAATAATTTGGATTTGGATGATTGACCTTCTAATAGTGTGGTATGCCTCCTTTACAATTCATATTTAAAAGATAATTATGCTACATAAGTATAGACTTTCCTGTAAAAAAAATAAAAGATAATTTATTAAGATAGTATCATAAAAGTACTTTAAGAAGGACAAGAAAACTGAAACTTACCGATCCTCCGTTCTAGCTAAATAGTCTCGTTCTATTAGCCCTTCAATTCTCTTTTTAATTACTACAGGAGATGGCAGGAATCGACTTTTTAGTTGTTCTAAAGTTAAAATAAAAGTATTTTAAATGCTTATCATAATTAATAAGGCGATTTTGGTTTATAAGAAATCTCTCAACTAACCGGTAACTTCAGCAATAAGTGAGGAATGAGGGAGTTTCTTTCTTGCTTTCATAACACGAACAATCTATTATATTCAATATTCATTAATGTAAAAGATATTTTAGCGTTATTTGATCTTATTCTTAGTAGATTTAGGTTTCACTTACCGCAGCTTCAATTTCATGTTTCCTATCTTCATCAACTTTATTTCGTGTCTCCTTACGTTCTGGTTCGCTCTCTCCTTTTGCTGCAACAGTTTGTATTTTTACTCTATAATTTTAAAGAAGTTAGAAAGGTCTTAGAAAATTTTCAAAAATCCATTTTAAATATATATCAAGATAAATAGAAACCTATGAAGTTTGGAAGTGAATGAATCATTAACAAAAAACTGGTTATCCTTTTCGATATCTTTGGTTTTCTTGTCCCTTATTAAAATTCTTTGAGATGCTAAAAAAATTAATACAAGTTAATAAGTTTAAGTAAATAAAATTATCACTATTTATATTTATATTTACCTTTTCCCATAGCTAAACTCTGCAAGGCACGAATGAGATCCTTTTCTGGGATATCTGTCTCACTTTGAATTTCTTCATATGATAACTTATCCCGACTATTAAAAAGCACGAGGATACACATTTGGTAGGTTGACACTTGAATTATGTGCTTTCTTGGGCCTTGCTTTTGTTGTTGCGAAGACATTAACTGTGTACAACTTGATGTTGAAGAACTTGCACCGTCCCTCCCCTCGCCTTCTTCTCGACGAGGACCGAAAAATAATGCATTTAAATCTACAGATCCTAATTGTGGATTTAGAGTCAACTGCCTTCCGCTATGTTTTGCAAGGTAAAACTTTTTGAAGGCATCAAAAGCCATTCTTGGTGCAGAAGGGATAGTACATTTAGGAGTTGCAGATTGTGTAGGCCTGTTATAATATTATGATAATGAATGCCTAATATAATTAATTATACAACATTTTGGATACTCACCAAAAGCCGGTAGTTAAAACCCGAACACTTAAGTCTACACCAAATAAATTAACAGCAGTTCCAGTAACATGTTCTTTGAATTCTTCCATTATAGTATTAGAAACAGTCATATCTTTCTATAAAATCATAAAAAGAATCAAAGGTAAAATATGGAATTACAAATATAATAAAAAAACAAAATATGATTTGTAGAATACTTACAAACATTCCTTCGAGTTTGGTTGTAAATTGACATCCACATTCAGTCTTGAGTTTCGAAATCATGTTCTTTTCACTATAATTAATAATTACAATTATATAGAAAAATATGTTAATAAGCTGTTAATATTTAATGTTAAAGTTCTTACCTGTCATCAGAAACAGATTTATTTAAAAGTAATCTTTTAGCCAAATGTTGTTTATAATAACGTTCAAAAACATCTTTTTCTAATAAGAATCTGAAAAGGACCATTGTTTTATCCAAAACCAGTTCGATTTCTTGCTCAGACATCTAAATTAAAATGAATCAATAAATAAAATAAACTGATAATTCAAAGTATTTATCAAGTAGGGTACTTACTCCTTTAACTCCCTTCTTCAATTTATCATCAATAAATAGTGAAAGATATTCGGGGGATTTTTGATTTAAATTAAGAAAATATTCAAAGTCTGAGGCAATCATATGCTTAAATATTTTATCGTTATTAAAAGAATTGTTCAAGAAATGATCAAATCTGTCCTTTAGATCAAGGAGATTCTAAAAATTAAGAAAAAAAAATATTAATCAGAAATGTAAAAATTGTATAATTAATTTGTACCTGAACGAATGCAATTGCATTTGTAGAATCATCTTCTCTTACAAGAGCTTTGCCTTGTTCTTTAAGATATGCACTTATACAGTCGGACATAGTTTTAAGACCATCTGCTGCTCAATTAAAGACAAATTGTTAGTCAGATCACATACGAATTTATGATCACCGATAATTTCAATACATTTTAATCTAATACTTACCAACGCGGTGGAAAAGTTTATACATACATTCCAAATCGTCTGTTCTCTGGAATTTTAACATATGAACAACCCCAGAATTTTCCATTTCTACAATAGTTCTCATATGTTTCTTTATAAGTTCAATTTCGACGACGTCAACAATCCTCTGTTCTGTCGATTCATCCAGACACCTCTTTGCTCTCACTGCCTCCTCATTTATCCTTGTTTCAACTTTTTTAATATACACTGACGCACTATTCTCAGCTAGAAACTTTTGACTTTCAAGTTTATAAAATTCAGCTGATTGTTGTAAAAATGGTCCTTTAAAATAGAATGAAAAAACATAAATTAATATTTATATACAAGCATTTCCCGTTTTTAAAATAATCTTACCTTCAAAATCTTCTTCGTACACAGAGCGATCTTCGATTCCGAGAATCATTAACATCTGACATGCATTTTTGATTGACAAACGATCAACAACTTCACCCCTTCTTTCTCGCATAACCATGTCTAAAAGAGTCTCTCGCAAATGATCTCGAATACAACCATAACGAACAACCTAAAAATGTTCAAAATTAAGCAGTTATGTATGCCCACTAATAATTATTATCTGAAGTCTAATAAATTCCAAACACTTACTTGGTCACGAAATATTATAAGACCTAAATTATAGACATTATCTACATTGTTTTGCTGAACATATACACGGTCCATGTACATTAATATATCACGTATCATGACCATTGATGTTTGACTGTAAAATAAAACGATATTGTGTTAATTTTCCGATATTTAGATTCTTAAAAATAAAATAACTTACTGATCATTCCACGCTTGGTTTAGAGTTTGAAGGAAATTATTATGAAGATTGTTGAGAACATCAACTCTGACCTTTTTCTCAAGGTGTTGTGTAACTACTTCTTTGAGTCCTGTATAAAGTCTTTCACCATGTTTATGCAAAACCTAAAATCAAAATGATTAACAATTTTTTTAAAGTAAAGAGCGATTAACGAGTAGTTTACCATTGTATATGCATTTCGATATAATTCTTCAAAACTTAAACCCGAGTTGTTTTTCTTTTGAATTTCCTGAATGGCCGACTACATAATTGTAAAATATATCAGATTTAATTTCTTTCCAATTATACAACAACAATCTACAATAAAAATAACATACCTTCAATAAGGCCCATATACTCTCAACATACTTTTCATCCATTGTCATCTACAAAAAAAATTCCAATTAGAAAGATCAAAATCACCCAATAATTTCAAATTTATTTACCGGAAAAGCACGGATTCTCATCTTCCCTTCTTTCTTCCCAGCTCCAGGCTTATTGCTCATCATTTTTAAATCTCTTTATCTATATCCTAGAAACCTATTTTACAAAAAGTTAAATTTTAATGCCATGGATTAGATAATGGATTATACTTTAGCCTTTAAATTAAAGAGAAAAAAAATAGAAATATTCTAAATTATTTATACTTCAGAAACTAAAGAGAGTGAGGAAGAAGGTCGAAGGTCTAGGGTCCACATAACAGATAGAAATTAAACATCTTTGCCATTAGGTAGGTATTATAGAAAATGCAAGGAAATCCTTAAAATAGTTAAATAACTGTGCAATTTCATAGCAACTACATAGCTTAATAAAATTAGACAACGTCAACACAGTAAAAGTCAACGTCAAGTTTACTCGCCTTGACTCGCCTTGCATCATTGGTCTATGTAAGTTCAGAATCAATCAGGTTAAAAACTAAAACTCCAGCTAAAATTAGGTTTTTCAGAGCTGACTATACTGCTACTTTAATAAATGGAAACGATCTTCAAATCAAAAAAAAAAACAAGGACAAGGACAAGAACCTTATTGAAACAAAGGGACAAAGGTACAGAGTACAGACACAACACAGACAGATGACCCAAATATAAAAATTCATAAACTAACCTCAAAATTGTACTCTAAAAATCCCAAACTCATGTACAGATGAACAACACCTGGAACATACGGACTTACAGCTAAATCTTATGCAGCAATATCTTGTAAAGGTCACCTTTAATCGAGGTTAAAGTTTCACCAAACGTATACCATGAATCTAAAAAAACCATCGACATTGTTCATTAAATAGAATGTCAATTAGGCTTAAATATTATACAAAAAAACCATAAAAAACGCCACTTACCCTAAAGCCTTCACCACAAGATCCTCCACTACCTCTTAAACTTATGGAACAACAATAAAAACCATAACTTAACTATAAATTTAACTCAAATTTTGACAAAAATTGATGAAATTTTTGATTAATTTTTGATAAAAAAACTGAAATAAAAAATAATTTTTTGCTATGCGCAAACCCCTTACTTACTTTATTATTATTTTAGTTCTAGTGCTCGATCTATCGCAGCTGATTTACAATTTATTTTGAAAAATCAATTTTTTAGGTCTAAAAAAAGTTACCTAACTTTCTCCAATTAGTAATAAGTGTTCTCCCCTCAAAATTTCTTGAAATTTCTCAAAATTCTTCAAAATTACGGCCAGATTCGTGTAATTCGTTAAATTTGTGAAATTTCGATATAAGGTACCTAGATTTTACTAGTTAGTGTTAGTGTATGTAGTATGTACTGCAGAATCAGATCAGCGCAGAAAATTTGAGACCTTCGGAATCACAAGATCGAGATTTTAGGACCTATAAGTTATCAAGTAGCAAGGTCAAAGGTCCTTAGATCGGTTCTACGTCACATAAGGTATGCCTATAAGTTAATTACAGTAATATTTCCCTTTAAGGTACTCGTATAATTGTAGAAGGAAAATTTATTTTCTAGATTCTAGAGGTATTTTATAAGAATACATTTTTAGGTATCTTTTACATGGTACATTGTAGGCTCGACTGTAAAAGTCTCAAGTTCAAGGGTCATTTTGTTGGGACCCTTGACCTTATAGAGAGGTTTACTTTACCATTCTAATTAATTTGCTAATGCTTTTTTTATTTTTTTATTTATATGTTATTGCAGGTAGAAAGTGCTGATCGTGAGTGCTGGTACTGTAGCTGTAATTAAATATTTTAATTGAGAAGGAAATCCCTATTTTAGTCATCTTTTTTTAAGACAATTGTGTATAATTTACTATTTTTGCTGAATCATCTATAAGTGTAATTTAGAAATAAGTCTTCAGTCTGAGCTGATTGGACAGAAATTGGAAGGTGATTTAATTTTTTTCTGAAGACTTGGATGCTAATTTGCTAATATTAGTACTTATATAATTGCTGATTGCTCTGTTAAAAGAATTGAGAATTTAAAAAGACAACTATTGCAACCCATGAAATTATTCAACATCAAAATTATTGATTGAGATTAGATTATAATGAAATTCCATTTAATGAGAGATTAGTTCAAAGTTAAAAAGTGTTAATTTAATCTCTGTTTTCCATCCATTTGTGGAGGTGAGTAATACAATTTTACTTAATTATAATTACTAATACTATTTGTAAGTTTATAAGTTTCAAGTACTATTTTACACTTTATTTTACACGTACTTGACCATATCAATTTTAAATTTAATACCTATTACCTATACCTAATTATAATTATGATTAGGTAAATCAGTTCTGTAAAGCCAGATTTTGGCTCCTTATTTCTAATGGTAAGTATACAATAAAAAGAGAAGAGACCAAAATCGAGGGTTAAAAATGAGCCTTTATGACTAAAAACTTAGAAAAAATTTTCGAGTTTCGAAAATGAGATTATTGCAGTTCTAGACCAAGTCAACTATGCTGATTCCGAATATCGCCACTATTTTACCCGGTAGTTAACTTTTGACACCGAAAATCGGTTTTTTCGGGAAAAAACCGAATTTAAGATTTGACTGTTTCTGGG
>JAQIXA010001412.1:0-25068 GCA_034699045.1 Nanhermannia cf. coronata Gr-Ori-00579 | reverse complement strand
AACAAAATGGACCCTGGACGTCTTCAGCAACTCTCATTCAAGCTGTGTCATCTTTACTACAATTGGTCTGGAACTGTCGCTGTACCTGCACCATGTCAATACGCTCACAAGCTGGCCAATCTCACTGGACTTGCAATTGGAGCTCCATCGAGCGAAAATCTGGCTGATAAACTTTTCTACCTGTAATGTAATGGTTGGAGAATTAAAATTAATTTAGTCATTTATGCATAGTTTAAATTATTTATTTATCTTATCGATCAATTTAGTTCTTAAGTAGTTTTAAGTATAGTTTTAAGCAATATTTATATACATATTTAAATGTTACAATACTAATGAATTCCTTTTGTAACTAATTTATTTCAATTTATATATTATGACTAGTTAAAAATTATTGTAATTAAGTAACTTGAATATTTATTAATGAAAAATAAACATGAATTAACTGATATCTTAAATATAAACTCATATCAAACTAGTGTTTTGCTGTTGTTGTTTGTTTAATTATTAGATAGGAATAGGGATTTACTTTCAAGCTAGGGACTTAATTATTATAAAATAGGGTTAGATAGAAGTATTTACAGATAGGAGCCTAGGAATAGATATCAATTAGGTTAGATATTGTTTTAGATGTTAAGACAA
The DNA here is from genome assembly GCA_034699045.1 of Nanhermannia cf. coronata Gr-Ori-00579. Taxonomy (NCBI): domain Eukaryota; kingdom Metazoa; phylum Arthropoda; class Arachnida; order Sarcoptiformes; family Nanhermanniidae; genus Nanhermannia; species Nanhermannia cf. coronata Gr-Ori-00579. The sequence goes on along the minus strand of JAQIXA010001412.1, from coordinate 24,429 downwards.
TTAGGTAGGTATTAGAACTGATATAGAGTAGGGTATTAGGCATTTTTATTGATATTTATAAGTAGGCATCTCTATACTGTATATATTTACTAATTTACGATAGGCATCATAATATATTTTAAGGAATTTTTTTAGAATATATAATACTTTAGCTAGGTTATTTAAATAATAGTACAAGTAGTAACTTTAATTTGATCTGATTATCTGATTATTAGCATCATAATATTATTCATTAGGTATAAGCTAGATATATTTCTTACAAATAGCTAGATTAGTTAGGTAAAAAGCCTTGAAGGCTTGAAGGTAATTCATTTGAGAAATTTTTACTGATTGAATGATACGAGATCGTGAATCCTTATGGTGCTTGTGCTTTATACTTTATTTTTAAGAGCCTTGTTAATTAGTAGGAAATTTTGAAAATTGAAATTGAAAATTTTGAAAAACAGAAATAAAGAATTTCAAGTATTTCGGGGTTCATCGAACCAAGAGATTCAGAAATCGATTGATTTCTGAAACAAAGGATTGGAAAAAATACCCTTTAATATCAGTATTTTGTAATTACTCCGTATCTTGATTTCGACGTTTGTGTTTATATTATTTCTCTTTAAAATAAAGTTTAGAGGCTACGATTGAGAGCCAAATTGTCATGTATAAGGTACCGGTACTAGATACCTATGTAATATACTGATACTTACGTAATTTTGTATTTGAATTGAATGAATATGTTCAAAAAGTCTTTGATTAAGAACCATTTTTTAAAAAAGTATCAATCCTATAATATGCATAAGTATGATTTTTTAATCCTTAAAAAAGTCCTTGATTTTGAATTTTTTTTGACATTTGAGCACCATGCATATGTTTTCGGATGAATTACAGTAAGTGGTTATTTTGAATTGTAATTTGCTTCATCTTGTGCATCGCATCTTTAGACCTACTAGACTCGAGCTCAAGATCCGAGGAGATATACCTTACCTACATACATAAATACACATTATTTACTCGTATTTACAAGATATAAAAATTTTAGATCAAAATTCAAAATCAATATACGTACTACGTACCTGCTTCATTCGAATTCGAATGAGGATGTCTTAATTTCAATTTTCAATTAAAAGAGAACTGACTCTAAAGCTAAAGATTATATGTAAAAATTGAATTCAGGCTTCTGAAATGAAGTTACAACTTAAACATCCTACCAATATCTACCTACCTAATTTATTTATACAAATTAGATATACCTAATAGTGAAAGTGAAGAACCAAAAAATTACAATACAATACGATTACATAATAATGATTAGATACTTTTTGTAATCTGTAGGTAGATACTTACTCTTACTACCTACTACCTACTCACTTGTATTATATTTATGTACCTAGTCATCTCCTATTCCTGTCCTATATCTTCTATCTAACTCTAAATTATTATTAAACCTCATCTTTAGGTATTACTGTACTGATTACTGATTCTGTTCTGATTTAGAATTTAGAATCTAAATTTTAGATTTAGATCGAGATTACTATAATTTAGAATTTAAAAGATAAGATTATTCTATGATATGCATGGTAAGTCTGGCGTTTAGCTATTTATGTCTCTTTCTATGTACTTACTTCTAACGATATTACATGCTATTTTGTTATTTCAGCTATTTTAGAATCTAAAAATTAGTAAGATCAAATTTTGGGTCTTCAGAGCTGAAAAAAATAACTAAAATAAAAGTATCCTTCTACCCCATAGTTTGTAAAAATACATGACAAGTATTATACCTAACCTATATAATAATAGCTTATACTTATTAGTTGATTGCGCGAAAAAACTCAGCTGAGTTTTTATTGACTGATTTTTATGTTTTGTTTTGGTTACCGGCTTAATTTTTTCGTCACTTGTCACTTGACACCTTGTTATGAAATGGACCAAACTTTGTTACCCGAAATGGCCTTAGCAACTGGAAATTCCTGGACTTTGAATCCAAGTATAAAACTGGCTCACAAATCAGAATATCTTCAAAAACCTTATTTCAATTTCAAAGAACCAGGATAAGGCAAGTGCTAATATTTAACTCTAATATTTAACTTTAATTGTAATTTTAAAAAAAATGAAATGACCTGGTCAAAAGTATCATACACAAGTCTTTTAAAAAGTTGTATTGTCTAAATTTATGTAACAATCTGAGAGATCATTTTTTGTAAGTTGAAGAATTGTAATTAGAAAATCATTCACTTTTTGGTAAGTTACGTTTGTTAAAAGTTAGTAATATAATTAGTCAATTAGTACCTGTAAATTAAAATATGTACCTCTATTTATATATGTACTGTAACTGTACTACTACTCATATAAAGACAGGCTGTATAGGTCTAATATAATTTAGCTCTGAAAAATCAGATTTAGATTGATACTTAAATTTTTTAAATTTTAGATAAGTATTTGGATGAAAGATGTCAAAACAATTATTAAACTCGGAAGACATTGTTAACACAATTAAATGGAAACTATCTGGTGATAAAAGTCCGTTTCAGGTAAAAAATAATAATATTTAACTAAAGTTTAAAATAAGATAATCGAAGTATCAGAATAGGTTCCTTCGTATAGTTAAAATTTGGCCTTTATTTTTTACATTTTTTTAACCGAACATTTGATTTGAAATGCAGTGAATATTCATTTAATTCAGATCTGTAATATCAGACTCTGGTATCAATTTAACATTCATTTACTAGAGACCATAATCTGGTTTTATCAGAGCTGAATTAAATGAATAAACCATATTTGATCTTTCTGATTCTGATTTCAATTATTGGGTATAAATATTAGTGTAGAGTTGAGATATTTTTATGTGAAAGTTTGATGATTTGATATCATTAAAATCCTTTTATATTTTATCTTAAACTTTTTGTTCTTAATTTTTAGTTATTACTGGTGTTTAAACAATACCGAGATGTGATTATTAAGGCTAATTTATTAAATGTACTTCGTGGACATCGTGAAGGTAATATTACCAAATAGTTATTATTTTAACTTATTATTTAAGAAATATAAGAAATAATTTTTGTTCGTTCCTTAAAGAGCTTTTAGTCAAGTTGACAAGTAGCCTTGATAAAATAGAATCACAAGTTGAGAGAGGCGAATTTCATTCATCATCATCTCATGAAAATATATCTCCACTTGTCAACTCGGTTTATTTTTCTCGACAACTTCATCGAAAGGTAATTTAAATTTATTTTTGCATATTTGAATCCGAGGAATAAGATTTTATGGTATTATGATAAAGATATTACAATTATTTATTATTTAGATTAAAGATGTCAAGAATATTTCTGAGACGCTATTAAATGACTTGACTGGCTATTCTAACCATTCAGACCAAATTAATAGACTCTTAAATGCAATAACAACATATGAAAAAACGTCATTTGAAAAATGGTCTCGTGAATCCCTGAGCAAAATAAGAGAAGATGACATATCGTAAATTTTTTAAGTCATGTCATACAAATCTGATACATAATTTGTTTTTATCTATTTTTTTTTACATATTTAGATTAAAGGATAGTGATCAAGTAATCGATTATACAGAAAATCGTTTAATGGCTGTCAATTATAATATATTTCTACCAACATTAATTGAAGAAGTAAAATAATATTGATATAATATAAAATTACTAAATTGCAAGTATAATTTTTATTTCGTTCAATTTTCAACAGGCTCATCAATTATCAATTCTTGGCTTCCCAGTTTCAAATGAAATTATTAATTTGGTTGCAACAGCTAAAAGGTTTACTAAAGTCGCTCAGGAACTATGCCAAATAGCCAATTTTCACAATACGATTGGAGACAGGATGATTCCATCAATAAAACCAATGATGTTGGAAACTGCACTAAAGTTTGATGCAATGGTCTCAAAGCAAAAAGCTATTAAATGGAATAATGTTGAATCAGTTGCTGAATATGTAAAGAACTTTAAACTTATTGTTTCTGAGCTTGGAAAGCAGAATAATGAACTCACTCAGTTTCATTTTAAGATCAAGGAAAAGGTTAGTCACATTTAATATAATATTATTATTTATTGCCTAGTAGTTTATAAGTCAGTATAACCTTAATACTTATTATACCTATGCTTAGAATAGGATATATTCGACTTTTTTATTGATAAATTTAGTAAATACATTTATTAGAATTGGAATGAATAATTTAACTCTTTTTCCTAAAGCTTTTGTCACTAATTGAAGTGGATTTAATAAAAAATCAACAAAAGTGGAAGGAGATCATTAAAGAGACAAAAGATATTTTTAATCGTGTTGAAAGTTTGGTAAATTAAATTATTAATTTAATTTAACATTTTATATTTATTCAATTTTAAAACATTTGTCTATATATAGGGCTATAAGAATTTAACAAGTTGGTTAATACACTGGGACCATCAATTATACAAGTTGTTAGAATGTAAGTACTTGGAGGGAATTAATAGTTTACACTTGAACATGCCAGAACTAAAAATTGAACTTATATTCAGGTAAAATTTTATCTTTGTGCTTTTTTACCCAATTAAATATTATTTTATACTAATCTATATTTTATTCTTATAAATGATAGTGAAGATAAATTACAATTTAAGCCACAGCTTGAAGAAGTAAAAATGAAGTATCATGTACAATTGAAAAATTATTTAGAAATACCTCAATCATTTCGTGGATTTTCCGATGATCCTGAATTTTTTGCCAATATATTAGAAAGGTTGATAAAATTATTATATTTTTTTGTTGAAAAATGCAGAGATAACAGAATAATCCTTTCTTATGTTTATTTTTTAGCAATTCTAATGGATTCGATTGGCTTTTTACAATGGCTGACTCGCTGTTCAAAGAAGTTGAAAAGTCGAAATCTAGATTTGAACCTTGGGTTGCCTTCTCAAATTGTGATATTGCACAAATGAGTAAAGAATATCTTGTTACAGCCCAAGATTTTGATATGAATTTTCGAGCCTCAAAACAAAAAGCGCAAGAAATTATTAAAATTGACATGTAAGTAAAAGAAAATTGTCAGATTATTTTTTTTTTCATCTTATTCTTATTTGTGTTTGGATTTTGATTTAATTTTTAAATATCTGTTTTTGTTATTATAGATCTGATCAAAAAATTGGATGCATCACAATTGCCTACACTACAATTCGTCTTGAAATTGAACTAGTCAACCGAAGATATTGGGAAGTTTTGACAGTTCTTTTAAAAGGTTCAATAATTGGTGAAATTGCTGAGCTGGAAACTTTTTTAAATGAAGCTATAAATACATTAAAAAATCCACCACAGTCAATGGAAGAAATTGCCAGTGCTAATCAGATTAAAGAAAAATATGAATCCGAAAGTCCAAGGGTAAGGAACTGATAAAATATGTATATGAAATGAATGCTTAATATTTTAAACAAGAGTCTATTCATTTAATCTCAGTTTTGAAACTCCTAATTTTGGGCTCTATTTTACATTAAATATTTGCAAAATTATGTATTATATCAGGGAACTAAACTAAATGAATAAATCATTTTAAGACATTGAATATTAAATTGGTATAGATGGAAAGAATGTTGGGATCATTAGAAGACAAAAATGGCGTACTTAAAACTTGGACAAAAAATCATATAGAAATAAGCAGAATTAAAACACTTTGGGAGAATTTTGTAAGCCTTCTAGAAAATCATCAAACAATAATTGGTCATCAGGTAGGAATAAAATTTATGACTCATTGAACAACATTTTAATTCTAAACCTATTTTTATATTATTTAATTTTTTTTTGTAGATTGAGAATATAAAAACTCGTTTTAGTGTTGAAATTAACAGTTTGAATAATCGGATTGAAAACTTTAAAATTAAATGGGACGAATTCAAACCAAAGGAGAGTATTGATGGACCTGAGAATTTTGAAAAGCATATTAATTTTATGCAAGAACAAAGGGAGATTTGGAATGATATGCTCTTATCAATTAATAAAAAGAAGTAATTAAAATTGTCTAAAATTACTAACTAAAACTAAAACTAACTCTATTTATTTTTTATATAGGGAAACTTGTGAACAATTGGGAATCTCTAGTGATTTTCCATTAGTTGATGAAATTGAAAAAGACTTGACAGAAAAAGAACAAAGTTGGGCGAAATTAAAAGAATTTTGGACAGGATTAACGGAATTTGAAGATGAAGACTGGGTCATATTTAGAACCAAGCCCTACAAGTTTGAGGAATTTTTACAAGAATGGGAGAAATCATTCAATTGTATTGAAAATAAGCCTAGTCTCGTTCTCAACTTTCTTCGAGATATTGAAAAATATAAGGTACGAGCATCAATTAACTTCATATTTTTCAATATTATAATTTTACAAATTATATATAGACTCTAATAAGCAATTTGAAATATATTCGGGGCGATATATTTATCGAAAAACACTGGTATGAATTATTAAACATGCTGAAAATTCCTGCCAAATCACTGGACAAATTAAAACTTGGAGATTTTACGAAATCTGTTGTTGATATTGGATCTCTTGTAAAGGAACTTAAGGTACAAAATATAAGATTTAATTTAATTTAATTTAATTTAATAATCAATATGTGTCTTGTATTTATAGGATTTAAATGCTCGTGCTGCAGGCGAAATTCTTGTTAGGTCTGCTCTCAATGAATTAGATGCTTGGGAAATTGAAGCACAATTTGATCTTTCTGAAAATAAAGATGCAGAAAATAAAACTATTTATATAATAAGTGACTTTAAATCAGTTCTTAATAAGGTAATAAGGATGTGTTAAATAATTATCTTTCTCTTTTCTTTGTAAACATAAAGCCATTTTTTTTTAGATCGGAGATAACCAAAGTTTATTACAATCAATTAAAACTTCACCATATTTTGGCAACTTTTCTGATCAAATCAATATGTGGGAAATAAGACTTACAGATTTAGACTTGTATCTTCAGCAGCTTAATAAGATCCAAAGAAGGTAAAACAGATCAAATTGTAGCTCATTAGTTAAAATTGATTTTATTTTGAAGTATAAATATGAATGCTTTATTATTTTTAGGTGGTTATATTTAGAACCAATTTTCAGTCATGGTGTCCTTGAGTCTGAACAACAAAGATTTAGACGAATTGATTCTGAATTTCGTGATATTATGCAAAAAATTTCTCAGGATAAAAGAATATTATCATTTTGTAAAATAACGGGGATTCGTAAAAATTTGAGCATGTTATTAGACCAACTATCTCGTTGTCAGACAAGCTTAAATGAATTTCTTGAGAAAAAACGCTCATCATTTCCAAGATTTTGTAAGTTAAAATATATTAAATTTGATCATTTTCATTATACAGAATATCTATTAATTTTGTTACTAATTATATTTTTAGATTTTATTGGTGACGATGATTTGCTTGAAATTCTTGGACAGTCGACAAAACCTAATATAATTCAAGCTCATCTGAAGAAGCTTTTTGCTGGGATTTATAGTGTTGATTTTGACGAAAATTTTAAGTATATCAAGGCAATGAAGTCGATTGAGGGAGAAGTTGTTCCTTTGAAATCACAAATTAAAATTTCTACAAATGTAGAAGAATGGTTAAGTGAATTGGCAAATGAAATGAAATGTACATTAAAGTCTTCATTACTTGATTGTGTATCAGAGAGCAAAAGTCAAACAAGTAATCCTGATAAATTTCCATCGCAGATTGTTTCGCTATCAAATTCCATTATTTTTACTGAACATTGTGAAGAAGCGATAAGATCAAGAACATTAGAAGATTTTCTCAAGCAATTACAAGAAGACTTAAGCACTTATTCAAAAGTTCTTGTTCAAAGTTCATCAAATACGTCAAATGTTCGACAACTAAAAATTAAGGATCTTTTGCTAGATATTTTACATGAAATTGATATAGTTTCATATCTTATATCAAAAAATACTAAAGGTGTTAATGACTGGAATTGGCAGAAACAATTGAGATTTTATATTCGTGAAGACGGGAATGCATACATAAGAATGGCAGATGCTGAATTTTCTTATTCATACGAGTATCAGGGAAATAATCCAAAATTAGTTCATACACCTCTAACTGATAAATGTTATTTGACTCTAACACAAGGGATGAGGATGGGGTTAGGTGGCAATCCTTATGGTCCAGCTGGTAATATACAAATTAAAACTATAATGTAGAACAATAGTTTAGCCAATAGTCTAACCTTTAACCTAACCCAGCTTAACTAATATTATTTTATTTATAGGTACTGGAAAAACTGAATCTGTGAAAGGTGCATTAAAAATAAATTCTATCAAGTTGGTTTTTAATGATATTCTAAATTTCTTTTTACCTATTTAGCACTTGGTGGACTTATGGGAAGACAAGTTCTTGTATTTAACTGTGATGAAGGAATTGACGTAAGTGTTTATAGATATATTTTTTCTTTGTTGAGATTCCACCAGGCTATTCCTATCCTTATTAAATTACTAAATTAAATAAATAATTTTTATTAATATTATTCATTTTTGTTACATAGGTCAAATCTATGGGAAGAATTTTTGTTGGTCTTGGTAAATAGTTTTTTTTAAATCTTTAAACCTAACCTAATTTATAATATATTTTAGCATTATGTGGAGCTTGGGGTTGTTTTGATGAATTCAATCGTTTAGAAGGGGCAACACTTTCAGCAGTCTCAATGCAAATTCAACCAATTCAATCAGCACTTAAATCTGGAGCAAAAAGTGTTAAATTACTAGATGAGAAAGTTCCACTTGACCCAAATACTGGGATATTTGTGACTCTTAATCCAGCTGGAAAAGATTATGGTGGAAGAAATAAATTGCCGGATAATCTGAAGCAATTATTCCGTCCAGTTGTTATGTCTAGTCCTGATAACGATATCATTTCTGAGTCAATTTTATTCACTGAAGGATTTAAACATGCAAAGAAAATTGGAAGAAAACTAGTCGAGATCTTCAATTTATGTTCGAAATTACTTCCTTCGATGACACAGTAAGTAAATATGCTAATTCCTAAATAATTGGCATTCGATTTTTTTAATCAAACTTGATACATTTAAAAACTTGTTGATACTTATATTTCAGTTATGATTGGGGACTTCGAGCTTTAAAAACAGTGTTAAAAGGTTGTGGAAACTCACTCAAAACATCAGATTCTTCATTAAAAGACGAAGTTAATATTGCTGTATCAACGTTGAGATTAAATGTTCTACCAAAGTTAACTTATACTGATTGTAAACAATTTGATCGGCTCATAACTGATGTATTTGGTGATGTAACATTCGGTGATATTGGTGACGCTTCAATGATTGAAACACTGAAAGATGTTATTCAAGAAATGAATTTAATTTTAAATGAAAAGCAGATCAGAAAATGTTTAGAATTGAACGAACAATTAAAACAAAGAATGGGGGTTGTGATTGTTGGTCCATCATGCTGTGGGAAGTCGACAGTGTTAAATATTTTAAGGAATGCATTAGCCAAACAAGGTCACGTTGTTAAAACACATATTATAAATCCAAAAGCAGTGTCCAGGACAAAATTATTGGGTTATATTAATATGGACACAAGACAATGGAATGATGGAATCTTAACACTAAAGGCACAGCAAGTTTATTCAGAACCACTTGATATTAACTCGTGGATAATATGTGATGGTAATAATATAAATTAACAATTATTGTTATCAATAATAAGACAATATTTCATTTCAATTTTTAGGTGACATTGATCCCGAATGGATTGAATGTAAGAATTTTAAATATTGAAATTAAAATATCTTATTATTTTTTAATTTCATTCTCTTTTAGCATTAAATTCTGTATTAGACGATAATCGGCTTCTAACACTTCCTTCCGGTTGGAGAATTAAATTCGAATCAAATGTCAATTTCATATTCGAAACTCATGATTTAAGCTATGCTTCACCGGCAACTGTATCAAGAATGGGTATGATATTTATGAGTGAAGAAGATCTTGAGCCACAAATACTATCAACAAGTTGGTTTTTAAAACAACCTGAAGAGATTAAAAAGACGCTCGACTCGTTTAATTCGTATTTTGAATCAGGCTTAAAGTTAGCATTTCATCAGCCCAGTGATAATGTTTTGTCAGTCCCAAGAGCAAGTGTTGTGATGAATGCACTTTCTCAACTATCCACCGCAAAATTAACTTCAACAAGCTTGGTTGTTTATTTGTCAAGAGGATTAAGTGGCCATTTAGACACTTCTGCTAAAATTGAATTTTCCAAAAAGTTTTTTGAACTTACAAATGAGAAACCACCAAGTGAAGATTGTTTAAATATATATTATGATCAGAGGTCGGATTATATTGGTGTTCATGAGCCTGAAGATCTTGATCCTTATGATGAATTTCATATTGACCAACCACCTTTAGTTAAAACTGCAAATGTTAAAAGAGTCCTTGAGTAAGTACTACAATATTACATACATATTTTGCTACTAAATGCTTTTTATTTTAAATAAATTTTATTTTAAAAGTGAAATTATTCTAATATAAACTTTTTTTTAATCTAGCATTATTAAACCATGGATTGAAAATCAAGAGCCATTTATTTTAGGTTAGTGAATCATATTTACCTCAATCAATCATAGAGATTTTGTAAATAATTGTTTTTCTTATACTTTTAGCTGGTCCTCAAGGATGTGGAAAAACTTTAATATTAAGAGAAGCATTTTCTTCACTTCGTTCTACCCAAATTTCGATAATACATTGTTCGAGCCTCATATCACCTCAGCACGTATTGGAAAAGTTAACACAATTATGTGTCACAATTTCAACTAATAAAGGAAGAATCTATAAATCAAAAGATGGTGAAAATCTTATTCTCTTTTTTAAAGATTTAAACCTTGTTAGACCTGATAAGTGGGGAACATGTCAACTTGTTGAATTTTTACTGCAAATTATAAAATATAAAGGGTTTTATGATCAAAATTTGGAATGGGTTTATATCCAAGGTGTTCAAATTGTAGCGAGTGTGACAATAGGAAGTAGTGGTCGACATTTACTTTCTCCAAGATTTACATCAATTGTTCGAATATGTACAATGAGCATTCCAGAGAGGAAACATTTAAATTCAATCTATTCAAACTATCTGTGCATGTTGTTCAAGAATCAATTTCCAACACATTCAATAAATCAAAATCAGAATGATGTTAAAAAACTGGCCCAATGCATGGTGTCAATTTATGAAGCATTGAAATTGAGCTTTACAACTTTTGTTCAAAAACATTATCATACAACACCAAGAATTTTAACTAATTGGGTTTTTGGACTAATGAGGTATAATATTATGTCTGATGATGATTCAAAGACTGTCGATATTTTACAGGTAAATATAAAATTAAATAAAAAAGAGATTTGTTAAATTATTAAAGCTTGTTATTTTGAGCAGTCGATCGGGAATGAATGTAGACGTTTATTTGGAGATCGGTTGATATCGCCTGAACATAAAGCTTCATTAGATGTAACAATTGACTCGATGATTCGACAAGAGATTGGAAATTTAAATTATTACAAAATAATGGGTGATTATTATTTTATAAGTGAATTGACATTATCAACATTTGCTGGGAAATCACCTGAAAATTCTTTGAGTAATAATTTTGGTTCAGTAATATCAAAAGTGAGTCCAGATCAGTGGAGAACAATTGTTGAAAAAGGAATTAATATATTTTCAAGAGAAGTTCGTGAATTAAATGTGGTGATTTTTCCTGAGGTTTTGAAAAATGTTGCAAATATTGATCGAGCACTTTCAACTTCAAGTTCATCACTAGTATTAGCTGGGCAATCAGGAATTGGTCGAAGAACAGCAGTTTGTATTGTAGCTGCTTTACATAATGCTGAAATATTTACACTGAAAATTGGACGTGATTATTCAATGAAACAATTCAAGAATGATTTGAAAACAGCCATCCAATTAAGTGCGGTTGAAGGAAAAAGATTATTCTTTATTATTGAAGATTACCAGTTGGTTGACATTCTTTTTCTCGACATGATCAATAGTTTACTTTCATCAGGAGAGGTAAGGCTTAATTCTGCTAATTCTAATTACTAATGATTTGTGATACATATACATATACATCTAAAAATAAGAGAATGAAAAATGACTAGATACCTATATTGACTACAACATAAATAATATTAATATTTACTAATATTTTGTTTCATTTTATTTTATTTTAAGATTCCTGGGCTGTATACACCTGAGGAGTTTGAAATTATACTCTCTCCATTAAGAGAAATGGCTAATAGTGAAGGATATTCATCATCACTCTTCTCATTTTTTGCAAATCGTGTTAAAACATATTTACATATTATTATGATAATGGATTATAATAATGAAAATTTTGCTGAAAATTGTGAGAATAATCCAGCTTTTTATAAACTTTCTTCTATTATTTGGCATCACAAATGGTCAGACGAGACAATTCGTCTCATTCCTAATCTAATACTTCACAGAATATCCGAAATAAGCATTGAAATTGAGCGTAAAAAGAGTAGTGGGCGAATCAAAAGTGTTTCTTCGTCTGACAAAATAATACCAGCATCAGCAAGCAAAAGCAAAGATGATCAATTTAATTCAACTGAAATTTATGAGCTATTTTCAACAATTTATTTTACATTTTCTAAAGATCAGACTTCACCTCGACAGTATTTTGCTTTTTTATATTTATATTCAACACTTTACCATGAGCGTAAAGATCATATCCTTTCTGAAATGAAGAAATTGAAAGCTGGTATTTTAAAGTTGAAGGAAGCTAAAGAAGTTGTCGAGAGACTGAAAAATGAAGCTACAAAACAAGAAGTTACATTAGCTACCAAGAAAGCACAAGCCAATGAAGCTTTGGATTTAATTACTGACACCATGAGAAATGCAAATACACAAAGGGTTGAAGTAAATGAGCTCAAGCAACAAACTATAAAAGAAAATGAAGTTCTTTTAAAAAAGAAAGAAGTTATTGATTTGGAATTGAAAGAAATTGAGCCATTGATTCAGCAATCGAGAGCAGCTGTGGGGAATATTAAAAATGAGGCTTTATCTGAAATTCGATCTTTGCGAGCACCACGTAAGTCGTGTCTATCAAACTTATGTACCTAATTATTTATCAATATGTAAATAAATTAAATTTTAAGTGGTTTTAAATTATAAACTATCTAAATTAAAACTAGGTAATCATAATTTTTATATATTGATTTATAGCTGAAGTTATCAGAGATATCCTAGAAGGTGTTTTGAGACTAATGGGAAACTTGGATTTATCTTGGAATAGTATGAAAACATTTCTTTCTCAAAGGGGAATTAAAGAAGAAATTAGAAATTTCGATGCAAGGAATATCAAGAAGGATGATTTAGAAGCCGTTGAGAAGCTTTTAAAGACGAAGCAGAATTCATTTGAGGATAAAAATGCTAAAAGAGCTAGTGCTGGTAATTACTATACATACTACATACCTACTTATACAATAGTGTTTAATTAATTGCAATCGCCAATATTTAATTGCTTTAAATAATTTAGCTGCTGCACCTTTAGCTTCATGGGTTTTGGCAAATGTCAAGTTTGCTCGAGTTCTAGAAAAAATTGGACCACTTGAAAGACAGCAGAGACAACTTCAATCGTAATATTTTTTACTAACTACTTTTACCATTAGTTGTAATTTATTTTTTAAATTTTTTTTTTAATATAGAAATCTTTCACTTGCTGAGAAAAATATCGGGAAGCTCTCTGAACAATTAGAAAATGTAGATCAAACAGTTGAGGATCTTAAAAAGAGTATAACCCAATATACTAAAGAGGCTGCCGAGATTGAGTATCATCTTACTAAGGCTAAAAATACACTACAAGCTGCTGAAACTCTAGTTGAAAAATTACTTGAAGAATACAAAAGATGGGAAGAACAATTGAAAGAATTGGAGAATGAATTAAATGGATTGCCTAAATTTTCAGTGCTTGCATCTGCTTTCATTACTTACCTCTCATATTCACCGGGTGACGAAAGAATGAAATATATGACTATTTGGTGTGAGTTGTGCAAAATCAGCAAATATGATGTCTGCAGATTCTTGTCATCTGAGAGAGAACTTTTAAAGTGGCATTCATATGGTTTACCATCGGATGAACTTTCTCAACAAAACGGAGTTTCTATAATTAATGTAAGTTTTCAACTTATTGTAAATTGTAAGAATATATTTTTCAATTTATTGTTAGAATTAGTGTAAATTAAACTAATTGAACATTTCATAAAATTCTATTTAATATTTTGTAAACTACTACATGCATTAGCTAACTGATGGAAAAATTGGGGTAAAGAGTTTTCGATTTCTCGATCCATAGCTTTTTATTAATACCTTTGTATAGCATGTATGTTGCATGTACCTTTAGTCCGCTATTACCCTACTTTAGAATATCTATTAAATGTATTAATCAAATAAGTTTTAATTATGATTTTCATTATCCTTTTCAGTCAATTCTGAGACCATATTTAATTGACCCATCTTGTAAGGCAACTGAATGGCTTCACAAACTATTAGCTGAAGATCGACAAGTTCAAGTTATATCTTTACAAGATCCTAAACTATCGAATGAATTAGAAATGGCAGTTCGATTTGGAAAAGTTTTAATTGTTCAAGAAGCTGATGATATTGAACCAATTTTAGTACCATTATTAAGAGGAGATATTATTATGCAAGGCTCAAGAGAATTGGTACTAATCGGTGATAAACTTGTTGATTATAATCCAGATTTCAGATTATTTCTCTCAACACGAAATCCCAATCCAAAAATTGCGCCCATTTCTTCAATTGTTACAATAGTTAATTTTACCACAACTAAGGCTGGTCTTACTCGACAGGTACTTACTACTTTACTTACTTCATTTAAATATTAATTCAAAAGTGTTGTTATATATGAGTGATTCTATTTTTAGTTATTGAATAATATTTTGTCACATGAAAAACCTGAGCTGAATATGAAGAAGAAAGAACTTGTAAAAAATATTGAATCATTAAAAATTCAACTTGACCAGATTGGAGACACTTTACTACAAGAATTGGTTAATGCTCAAGGAAATATTTTGGAGAATCAAGTAAATATTAAAATAAAATAATCAGATTATCTATATTCATGATAGGTAGTACTTTAATATTAAATAAATTTTTCTAGGAACTGTTAGAATCACTGAATAGAACAAAGGCTAGTGCAATGGCAATATCAACATCGTTAAAAGAATCTTCTGGATTAGACGAATCTCTAACAAACGAAGTTAATGTTTATCTACCATTAGCAATCTTTGGGAGTCAATTATATTTCACCATGAGAGATGTTTCGAAGATAAATCATATGTATCAATTCTCTTTGAGTTCTTTTATTCATTTGTTTGAAATGATTCTTTCAATTCCAAATGTAAGTTGGTTTTTTTTAATTACTTACCTACCCACTATACTATATTTATATTTATTCTGAATTTTATAAGAACTTGACTATTATTATTTTTCTAATGCAGAATAAGGAATCAACTGAAGTTAGAATCGACTTTTTAATGAAACAAGCTCAAAATTATTCTTTTGAGTATATCTGCCGTTCTCTTTTTAAAGCTGATAGACTTGCATTCTCCTTACATCTTGCACATGAAATGCGACCTGATCTTTGTGGACCAAAAGTAAGTTTATTTTATAATAAATACCTATGTAGTATGTTGCAGTCAAATATAAATCATAAGGAAAACTTGGTAGGGCATTAGGTACTTATAATTTTTTTGTAATGTACAAAATATTGTTTAAATATAATTGACTGCAACTTATAATATAGTTATTTCAATGGTAGGTAATATTTTTTTAATAAATTTATAAGTAATGTATAAACTTCCTTTGCTTATTTTATAATAACATTTTATTTTATTTTAAAGGAATGGGAAGCATTCTCTTCTCAGTTAGTTATGGAGGTGGATGAAACACAGGTTGATTTACCAGATTGGGTTTCAGATGATAGACATTTTCCACTACAACTTCTAGGAACAGTATTTCCAGAATTATATAAAATACTAGAAATTCAAGATCGGACTCTTTGGTCAGATTTCTATCATAATGGTGAATGTGAAAAATTTATTCCGCAAAAGATTCGTGAAAACCTTACACCTTTTCAAATTGTAATGGTGATTCAGACTTTACGCCCTGATCGACTTCTTACTTCGATGACTTTATTTGCTCAATACGCATTAGGTATTATTTTAACTGATTTTGATTATTTAACAGAAATAAATTTTTATGATTTTTCATTGTTTATTAGGGCGTAAATCACTTTATCCGTCACCTGTAAATTTTAAGCTTTTATGTAAAGATACAAGAGCTACAGAACCTATTCTAATTTTAATTTCTGGAGGAGCTGATCCATCACAAGAATTGAAAGAATTAGCGTCACATGCTATTGGAGATGAAAACTATTTTGAAATTTCAATGGGTCACGGTCAAGCTGAAATCGCACTTGACAAATTACATAAAGCAGCAGAGAACGGTCAATGGCTTTGTCTTAAGAATCTTCATTTAGTGATACATTGGCTAGATACTTTAGAAAAGGAAGTTCAGAACCTGAAGCCAAATCAAAAATTCCGTCTTTGGCTAACAAGTGAACCTCATCATAATTTTCCAAATATTCTTGCAGAATCGTGTCTTAAAATAGCTTACGAGGTACGCCGATTATTTTTTAATTATGGTATGATTTTTAAATGATCTAATTTATTTTTTGTCGATTAGGCACCTCAAGGAATTAAGAAAAATTTACAAAGAACCTACGATAGTTGGGATCGAGATTATATTACTGGTGATGGAAATTTACTTCGAATTCAGTCATTTTTCGTGCTCGCATTTTTTCATGCTGTTGTCCAAGAAAGAAGAACTTATATACCGCAAGGATGGAGCAAACCTTATGAGTTCAATGAAAGTGACCTAAGAGCTGGTGTTGATGTTCTCGACCAAATATTTAAAGGGCCAAGTAGGAACACACTTTTTTATTTATTAATGTAGTATCCAAATGCAAGTATGATTCGTTAAAAAATTTTTTTTTTGATATATTTAGGAGCAAAGGAAGTTCAATGGGAAGTAGTTCATGGTTTGTTTGTGAATGCAATTTATGGTGGCCGAATAGATAATGATTATGACAATCGGATTCTTAAAAGTTACTTGAAGGAGTTTTTTTGTGAAAATGCTGTAAGAGGGAGAGCTGAAATAGCATCACTTTTCAATGTACCATCCTCACTTAAAATTAAAGATTATATGGAATTAATATTCAAGTTCCCTGAATTCGATTCACCAAAAGTATTTGGTCTACCAATAAATGTTCAACGATCTTGGCAAAAAATTGTCAGTTCGCAAGTAGTCAACCAATTAAAAGGTGATAGACTTTATAAAAACCCCATAACTATAACATTGTTTACATATTTTTTTTGTTGTTTGTAGCTCTATCAAGTAAAATTGGACATCGAGTAGCTTTTGAACAGAAATTATGGCAAAATGAATTGAATCCTTATTTAAATCAATGGAGAAAATTACATCAGGTTATGCATTGTTTTTAATGTTGTTGTTGTACCCTTTTTAATTGATAATCTTTTTTAGGCTTCAAAAGTAAATCTTATACAAGCGAATATTCCAGATACGAACTCACATAATGCTGGGAGTGAAAGCCCTATAAAATCTTTTGTGATACTCGAATATACATCTGTAATTACTCTTATTCAAGCAATTCATCGAAATCTTGGTGTGATTAGTAAGACTATTAGAAGTGGAGCACAGCCGGCACCAGACGTCCTCCAACTTGCCAATTATCTATTGAAACGAGAGGTAGGTTACATATACATATTATTGATAATTACCTAGTAATTACTTAAAAGATATTTATTATTATTATTTATTAAGGTTCCTTTAACATGGTCAAAAATGTGGGAATCCGGACCTGACGAACCATTAGGTAAGTAAATTGTACAGATCAGTATCATACTATAAAGCAAAAATAAATATTTAGGGTACCTAACTACATATACTCTATCACTTTAATTTAATTATTAAAAATACCTTTATTTTCTAGCATTTTTATCTGGAATAGTAAAACGTGGATGTGCAATTTTCGACTGGTATTTGGCATTTAAAAAATCTGAATATTCGCCAATGCCAGTTGATCTTTGTAATCTACTGAATCCTCAGACGTTTTTAACTGCATTTAAGCAAGAGTGTGCTAGGTATGTGATATTAGATTTTTTATTTTTGTACAAGCATGAGTTCAATATCATGGACAAATATATAATTTTAAAATTGATATAGGAAACAAGCCGTACCAATGGATGAATTATATTTTATTTGTAATTGGAAAGATGAAGGAGTATCTAAGGATCGTACTTCTCTCAAATTAACTGGATTTTTAATGGAAGGTTGTGTATTTGATGGGAAAACTTTATCAGAAATTACACCTGATTCACAACCAATAGTTAAAGCACCAGATTGTATTATTTCATGGATTCCAAAGGTTTAATTTATATTATATTATAATACTGATAATATGATTCGTTTTATATGAGAATCTTTTATATTTTATTTGTTAAAATTGATTATGATTTTGAATGATTTTGTAGAAGGATATGCCGGATAAAATTCCTCAAACAATTGTAGTTCCATTGTATTACAACGAAAAAAGAGAAAATCTAATTGGCGAATTAAAGATTCCATTACAAGGAGATGAATCAACTTGGGTCAAAGCTGGGATTGCATTATTCCTCAAGTCTTAATTTCTTACATTTGTAACTCGGTAATATTATGCATGCAGATCTTATTATTACAATTTAATATTCACAATTAGTAAATCATAACTATTTAGTAGATGCTTGATTAACATGATTAATTAAAATGGTTATTTTAAATTAATCTTGTGATAAAACTGTACCTGTTTTAATTTAATTCATTTCAATTAACTTCTATTCTACCTATATAAATTATAATTGCCAAAATTCTTGATTAATAAATAGTCTTGAAAAATTTACCTAATGTATTTTATGATTAGATCGGAAATGCGAACTTTATTTTGGCACCCACATTCACATTACTAATATTTACTTGACACGAGTTAAATATTCTTTATTTAAGATCAGATACGATACGATACGAGTTACAGATTACTTATACAAAATAGGTACATTGCAAAAGTATTTACATTTTTTACAGTATTTCTATATTCATTACTAATTTACTTAACTAAATCCTAAAAATTTTATTAAATTATGAATCTACGCTTCTACTGATACTAAATTAGTTAGCTTTTCAAAAAATGCGAACTAGAAAATTAAGTAACTACGTACATTTTATTAACTTTTTTTATATGTTTACTTTAAGCTTAACTTTAATACGAATAATACTTATTTGTAAATGGTATTATACAGCAGTATAATATTGTTAGAATTATACAAGTTTTTAGAACACATCAAATCTACGATTATCAATCATAATATATTACAAATTTCAAGTAGGGTATTATATTTAGGTATGGACAATTTTTAATTTTTTTAAACTTTTTAAACTTTTTTTGTGCAATACATATTTATTACAACTTATCTTTTAGCTAATCTAATTTACATAATCCTACAGCTACAGGCTTCTAACTTCTATTATAATCTTATTTTAAAGCAATTTTTAAGTAATAATTTACACTTAAATTTTATTACAGCTCGATTATTCTGAATGCTCAGTTTTAAAACTTATACACACTGATACATGGTGGTACATATTATAATATAATAGCAAAGTATCTCTGTAGAATTGAATACTTTGTCAATAAAATGAAAAATTCGATAATCTATCATACTCTGGCTGACTATCTGTATACTCGAGACGAGACTGAGAAATAAGTTTTAAAATTATGTTTACAAACATTCTTAAAAAACTAATCGATATTTCAACCTAAACCATTACATTTCTCAAAATCCACAAAGGTTCCATATCAATATCAAAAACTGAATTAGGTAAAACAATAGCTCAGAATTCAAGAATAGTTTGCAATTTCTAAAGAAAAATATCTGTGGATATCAAAAAGGACCATGAGATAGAGAGATAGATAGTAAAATAAAATAGTTTTTGATCTCGCAAGCTGAAGCAAAGAAACCAAAATTTCAAAAAAAATCTCAAATTTTAATTTATCTTACTTTCAAGCATCACTTTAAATGCTTTTGAATACTGGTATTTTACGAGTTATAAATAATATTTTCTCTGTTAAAAGATGCAAAATATTAAGAAAAGTATGATTTCTGTTTATAATTCAGGCTAATTATACATACATAGTAGGATTTATAATTTGGATTAGTCGGTATTGGACAAGTCTGTACTCGTATTCTAAATTTCAACCTGAATAATAAAATGGGCATTTTCTTTTTAATTTTTTTTCCTGAGAATAGTATGCCTTTACTTGTTGGAGAAAGTCTTGGAGTTTTGGGTAGAAAAGGTGAAGATTGAGATCATTTCTTATGATATCTTATGGGCAAAGTTTTCGATAATTCGATGGTGTAAGTTTGAAAGTAAAAGTCCTCAAGTGTCCTATTAAACTGGTGATATAGAAATTATCCGAATATCCGAAAATTTTTAGCTGGTTCTGGCTCTAAAACCCTCATACGATCATAAGCAAAAGAGCATAAGAAAAGTTCTACTACTTGAACCATCATAATAGTCGTAGCAGCAAGTATTAGTCCTGAAATTTGGAATTTGCGATTTCTCCTTTTATTTTATTGCAAAATATGATCCCTCTAAACTTTTTTTATTTTATTAGTCACAAGAAATCATATCATAATACGCGAACTCGTATAATACTATAAGATACTATTATTATTATTATTATTATTAATAGCCTCGACACGATAAGTATTTATCTAAATACTTGTGCCTGCTTGAAATTCGAAAATAAAAAAAAAGCCATATTTTTATGCTTTTTCCCAAGAGCTTTAGGGGATTAAATGACCATTGCCTATTAAGATACGAGACAAAAATGAGATTTTTCAAAAAATAAAAACCTATAAGTTATAAGAATAGTTCACAAGTCATATTGTTTTTACAAGTTTCTCTATAATAGGTACTTACGATTAGGTATATAATATATAGGGTACCTAGTACCTACATTCAGTATAGGTAGATTTTATGTATCTGTAAGTGGCCGAAAATTTATAAAATTCTAAAATTTTAGATAGTTAAAACTCTAGTTTTAATTAGTTTTGAATTCAATTAAGTATACCTAATTCTATATTTATATATCGAAATTTCCATTTCAACCAATTTGACCAGTAAATAAGTCTTTTTTTGGGACTTATTTGGGTCATTTTGATCATTTTGGCCAGTGTCAACCATGGTCTTGGTAGGTACCTTATAGTACGCACTATTTACGAATATTATTATGTGTAGGTTAGGTACAATCGACTGACTTTGAAATTCATTTGAATGATTTTCAAATAGAAATTTCTTCAAATTTACAATTATAAAACTCAATTACTTTCTCTGACTTTGCCTTTGCCTTGCCTCTGTCTTCTACAATCGTTAACAACCAGGAGTATGGTACTACTGATATATGTACTTTATTAGTAGGTATGTATGTATTTGATTTTGAATAAAAGATATTACATAATACGAGTAAAATGATGACGAATGCTTTAAAATATGCTTTTAGAAGCAAAATATTAAGGAAAATTGACTACTTGTGATTAATTGAATTTCTTCATTTTCAAAATCGGAAATTGAAACTTGAAGAATCAAAAGCTTTCTTTATAATATCAATATCTAAGGTAGGTAGGTAGGTACTTTATCTAAAAGAAAGGAAATTTTGTAATAGTATTTCAAGGAATCTTTATTTATGTATAGGTACCCTACCTATTATATTATTTACTTTACTACTCTAATATCTAATAATAAGATATCTACTTTACTTATAGATACGAAGTAGTAGACTAATTAGTGAGATATTTTCTCAAACTTAAAGGGACTCTAGGCTAAGTTCTGACATGGCCTTATCAATATGCACAAATTCTTCAGAATTTGATGGTAAGTTCGGATTTTTATACTCCAGGAGGAAATAGCAAGTGCCTGGGATTTCTGGTGGGAATCCTTTTGGTAAACAATCCCTAAATTTATGAGAAAAAAAATCAAAAATTTGAGAAATTTTCTAAAAAAAAATGTCAAAATTGAATAGAGAATATTTTAATATACCTTGTCCTTGCTTCGAATGTAAAGTTTGGTGTATTTGCAAGCATTCTAAATGTTAAAAAAATTAATATCAGTACAAGTGCCTATAAAAGTGGCTAAATAATCTGTATATGTTTGTAAGTAGTAAGTACTCTACCTATATGTGGTCGGACTTATGTTGATTTTTAAGGGCTCACTTCCAGACTCAAATTTATTAGCAAGTGTCACATTATTCCCAAAAAGACAATATCTGGGCATTTTGACCCCAACAACCCCTGCAAGTACTGACCCAGTGTGGATTCCAATTCTCATCTAAAAAAAATTAAAATACAACAATTGTTATTTAAAATACCTTTTCATAAAATACAGTATAGTAGGCTTTGAAGGAAAATTTCAATAAAATATATTATTGTACAATATGCTACTGTTTCTGATGATATCGTATTATATGTATAACGCACTAGAATATTTGGAGCTAAAAAATAAAAACTGAATTTGTCCATTTATGCTTACTTCCATAATAAAGTGATCTATAAATATAAAGCCAAGAAAATAAAGTACCTACCCTAACCCTGGAGTAGTTACAATTATCGTACATACGTATCTGTATAATGTATATGTTGTAGCTAGTATGATATTTTAGCTAATATGCATATTAGCTAACTATAATTTGATTATCTTGTACCTCAATATGTGTATTATAAGGACAGCTTCCGATTTTTTTAAATTTTTGAGTGATTAAATTAACCAAGTTGACCATAATAATATTTAGATATACTTGTAATTAAATTTTATTGATAAATAGACAACCTATACAAAATCTGGATTACTTATATTCAAAGACACTCATATTTAGTTAGGTACAAGATTTTCATATCAAATTAGCTATAGAGTTAAGTATGCATGCTCTTTATAGCTAAATATCTAATACTAACTGCAACATATAAATAATAGGCAATATTCAATGAAAATATGACACAAAAAAAGGTACTTGTATTGTATTTGTAGTTTATTCAAGTGTCAAAAGTGAATTCAACAAAAATGCTGCTATTAATACACGAGACACAAGGTACCTTAATCATCTGTCCATCATGGGTCTGGTGGTTGACACAGGTAGCCCGCATTTTGAGGGCCATCCAGGCGATTTGCTGGGCATGAGTTGAACTCAATTTGTGAAGCCCGCCTGCCACACAATAAGCATCCCCGATCGTTTCCACCTGGAAATTGATAAATTTAATAAAAAATAAAAACTAATTGCATTTATCTGTATAAAGATAGGGTACTATCTCTGCCTTAATTGAGTCTTAATAAAGACTCAATTTGTTCAAATTGTAACTTGAGTCTTGAGGTGAGAGTTGGCAATTAGCCGGCTGAAATTGATTTTGTCTTTGTCTAGCAACCTACTAGACAAAAATGGACAAATTGGCCCCTATTTTACCCGGATGTGCCAACCTTGCTTGAGGTATTATAATATTTTACTCAATTTCCTGTTTAACTTGATATAATTGAATTATACTTACATTGAAGAACTCTAACTCAATTTATAATAAAAAAAGCACTTTTTTAACTTTTGTATTACTATATCTATATTGTAATACAATATAATATATATTGTATTACTAATATAAATATACATAGTATAATCTTGGTATATACTAATATAGTACACTATCTACAAAATCCTTACTTTACAATCTTTAATGATCCAAAATATTTGGAAATTTTGTCAAATTTTCACCGTTTAAGTATCTCTACTTAATTTTTATGATGGTGAGATTTGGTGACTATTAATTCTCCAAATCAAATAAAGGCAATTAAAAGTGAGCATTTATTCTTTTACGATTATTTAACAGTCCTGATGTTTGGTCACTAATTTATTTTATGACTTGACCAAGCTATAAAATTTAAACCAAAAACTCACAACTTTCTAGTACCTATAGAGTGGCTCGTAAAGCTCAAAATTAAGCTTTATTTGGTCGACTTGAAGTACGAAAAAGTTTACAAAAGTCATCAAAAAAAGCTCTAAAAGTATAAAACCAGGATTAGCATGGTACAAGGTCACTAAGACAATGGTTTTCGCTCTCAGACAAGGTCAACCAGATCTGAACCTAAAATATTTTTTTTTGATCTCGGATCTCTTCCCTATGGCGAGAGATCCGAGATTCGGTTTTGAATTGTAACTAGGTAGTAACCAATTAAAAATTCCTTTTCAAAAAGA
>JAQIXA010001411.1:0-25081 GCA_034699045.1 Nanhermannia cf. coronata Gr-Ori-00579 | reverse complement strand
TCAATTTTTTAAATGTTCACAACTTAGGCGCATTAACCCTATTGAGAAATTATGGCTCATAGCGCGACGGGGTATGCCTATGATTGGGATGGGATAAGTGTGTGGTCTTGTGTGCTTAAAAATGTGAGAAATTGTATTATTTTTGGTGGCGTTTGCTTACCTCGATTGTATTGTTCGAGTCGTGTTCAAGTCTCAAGTGTACGGGGTGCTTTGTTGAAATTTCATTTATTTCTCTATTTTTTTAGAGGCTAATAAAGAGTAAGAATTGGGGAAAAAAGCGTGACCAAAATGTGTGTAAAATGCATACAAAATTTGAACCACCAACAAGAATCTTAAAAAAACTAAAAAAAAAATGGTTTTCAGAAATCTTCCTGATTCAAGATTAAAATTTTGCTTCAAAATTTCAATTCAATGAAATCAATTTTTTTTAAAGGATCCTACCTAATTCGATCATATCATCTAAATTAGAATAACCCTTAAAAAAAGTTGAAAAGGCAAATTTTTCCAAATCCAAATCTAAAATTTGCATATCGAAAAAAACTATCTAAATTCTTATAAGTAAGGTAAATTATAGGGTATCTTCAGGGTTAGAATATGTATTCATAGATCATAGAGCAGTACCAAAATTCTTAAAGTTTTGAGGATTTTTTAGTCCTTTCTTGTCACAATTTACCAATTGAGACCTCATGATTGGTACTTTATAGTAGTGAGACACAATCCTGGCATATATGGTCCTTAAATTTTATAGAAAATAGGTATGAAACCTTCAGGTAGGGTACGGTTTACCATTAAGTATGTATGGTATTTGAAAATTTAGAAATCTAATTCGAGTGAGTCTATGAGAAATACAAGAGTCCGCCTACCTGGCCCATGTCTGGGCCAATGGCTGACTCAATATTCAAACCTTATGCCCAAAATCCAAAATAATCCAACTTGTAAACTTGTAATCTAAATCCTAATAAATCCTCTCATAAGTTCAACTTACTGCATTTATTTTCCCATATAATCCATAATACCCCTTGGTACACACACCAGTACCAAATTTACCCTATTTGTGACAACATCTGCTTCAAATTTTATAAAAAAGACTATAAAAAAGACTATACCTAATTTTATAAATATTAAGAAAGGACCTAAGTAAAAGTGCTAAAATGGAGACAAGGATTTTAATTCCTGAACACTTTACAGTAGTTTCAAATAGAGGAAACGTCAAAGTCCCGAGTTTTTCAGAATCGGATGATTCTACAGTTGAAGATGACAGAAATTACAAAAGTTTGAAGAAATCTGAGAAAATTGATTCGAATACAAATTCAAGTTGTAGTTCAACTTTTGATGGAGATTTTGAGAAAAAGTGTCCATTTCTTAAGATTATAGCATGTGTCAAGGTTGAGAAAGGGGATATTTTTACACCTAATGATGGACATTTGCAAATTTTACACTTGGATCAGGACAAAACACCCAAAATTTTGACTCAAGATGTAAGTTTTACACAAAAAAAATTCAATTTTTTCGAAATTTTTGCATATTTTCTCTTCTGGTTATGAGTTACATTAATATACAGAATAGGTAGGCAAAGGATCTATTCGGCTTTCAGGCCTTTACATGTTAATAAAGGCCAGAAAGCCCATTAGGACCCCAATATATTCTTTCATTCTTATTTATATTTTTAATTTTTGAATTAGTTTTTGTTCATTTGATTTCATTACGAACTCTATGAGTTCCAATTTCCAAGTTATATTGTTTAAAAAAGAGCTCCGATTTAATCTCATCCCTGTTTTTTTTCTCAAAAGATCGTTTAAAGAACCTATTTGGCTTTCAGGCCTTTACATGTTAAAGGTCATTATAACCCGAAGATATCATTTATTCAGTAAAATCGAGTTGCAAAAAGTTGATAAATGTATTGAATCCAAAATCACATTTTTCCAAAAATTGTTTGAATTTGCCCTTATATTTTTGGTCTTATGAAAATATCCCAATAATTTTTTACCTTAGGTTAAGTTAGGATAGGATTTTTAAAAATTTTGATTTAATTTCATATATGGGTATAGTTATACCAAAAATATAGGGTCAAATTCGACCAAAATAGGAAAAATAGGGAATAGAAATCTTAATTTAACACAATCTGAAACTGAAACCTAAAAAATATCGTTAAAAATCATGTTGAAATTAGATATGGATAGGTGCGAAAATATTTTATTGTACCTATCGATAAAGATTCAAATTACGGTTAGGTAAGTAAAATCAGGGGTAGATTATGGATAGTTTGGAATTGGAAACGTTTTGGAAAAAACATACTATTTTGGGATGAAACATTTGTACTTTTGATCCGAAATTTATTTGAAAATATTTTGACTAGGTATCTCTAGATATAAAATTTTCAGATTCAGATTCAGATCGTTAATACTAATAAGGCTCAGACGAAAACAAGCTGCCCAAATTTAGAAAATAGTTCCGAACTATCCTTACTATACCCCTGCATACAGGCAAAGTGTACTTGTATCTACAATACTCGTACATATTAGAACAAATTACCCGTAATCGTTTTACATAAAGATATTTTACCTCATTTATTTTTTCTTGCATAAACTAATTTAATCAATCAATCCAAATTCCACACCCTCGGCCTTAATTTCAATACATAAATCATAAACCCCGAGAAACACTCCAGTATTGTATAAAATCTGGGCATATTTAGGTAATATAGTAGGTATCTCTTCTGAAATATCTATGTATTATGTAATAGGTACGAGTATAATATTGTAAATTTCTAATTTAGATATTTATCGATGTTTTTGTTGTTTATTATCCGGGTATTTGCATATTTTTTCGAGGCTCCGAGACAGACAATAAAATCGTGACTTATGAGTAATGACCATGTCAGGAGTCAGGCACACCTTGCTTGATGACTTCATTTCGATTAGCAAGATTAAAAATTTCAACTATACCACGATATTACCCGGATATCTGAATCATTGTACCCTTACCTTACCTTGTACCATTAAATATAATGGCTAGTAATCTACCTATTAAGATATCGAGTTTGTTAGGTTTTCTTTTCAAAACGAGGTAGGTAGGGTACATAATGATATTCTAAAACATATTTGCCATATGCTCCATATCAATAGCTTACATTTTTCTAGAAAATTGAGATATTTCACAGTTCAAATGTCTAACTATCAGTAGGTACCTACTACTACTACCAAACCAAGTAATTACCCGCTTAGCTAATGTTAAAAGTAGTTAAATATTTACAATAATTGAAAGGATCTATTCGGCTTTTAAATGCCTTTATCATGTTAAAACTCATATATAAAGAGCCCATTATAACCCTAAGATGTCCCTTGGTTTTTTTGACTTTTGAAATCTTTCAATTTTTGCTCTCGTAGATAATATCACTAGATGTTATGTTTTTCAATTTCAGAACGGGCAAAACCGCCATACTGAAATAAATTGTCAATTCTGAAGACAATTTTCAATTTAGATTCTTTTCCTGAACCTGAGATATTAGATATTATAGATAGGTAGGTTAGGTAATTATTAATTTTTCAAAAAATGATTTTCTTGGAACTTTGAACTTTGAACTTTTACGCATAAGAAAAGAAATATATAAAATTTTCGTAAGCTTCAAGGCTTTTATGATTTATGATTGTTTGAAGTTTGGACTTATACCTAGATACTTATTTAAAGAGACAATTTTATTTTCAGATCCGATTTTCTTTCGGTTGTTTTGAAAAATTAATCCAAGATGACCAAGATCACAATGATTCTGATGAGGCAGATGATATTGAAATTGAGGATGAGAAAAGGTCAAAGTGTATAAGACTCTGTAACTGGCTTCTATTTCTACGAGAATCTCAAAATGACTCAAATATGACTGCAAAATTTTCAAATAAATTACCAATTATTCAAGCCACAAGGCAGATACTCAAAGGTGAAGAACTTCTTGTACATTTTGATCTTGAATCACTTGAAGAAAGTAAATGCACCTCACTTGCTGAAGAAAAATCCCTAGAAGATCCTGAAACTCCTCTAGATCTTTCGACAATTACGGTGAAATCAGAACCCATTATTAAGAAATCAAACCCCAAAATATTTTCAATCAGTTCTGTTCTTCAACATAACCCTCAACCCAAGATATTTCAACCTTATGCGGGTCACCTGAGGTCAAATTTACCACCAGCATCACAATTACCATTTTCTCAAATTACCTCAGGTTTGCCATCACAAGGTCAGCTAATCAGGCCCATACTAAGGACAAGGGGTCGAGAAAGGTCGCTTTTACCATGCGAGGTTTGCATAAAAAAATTTGCATAAAATTCACACAATTTTCTCAAAATCTTGTTTTATTTAGGTTTGTGGTAAAGCATTTGATCGACCATCACTTCTAAAAAGGTAACCAAATTCATAACCAGATTCATTCCTGAAAAACATTCCTGTAACCAGATTCATTCCTGAAAAACCTGAATTTTTCTCTTTTTTAGACATATGAGAACACATACTGGCGAAAAACCTCATATTTGCGATGTTTGCTCAAAAGGGTTTGGAAAATTAACTTTTTTAAACTTTCAAGACATCTAACTAAACCTAAATATATTTAACTAATTATGTTTTTATATAGATTTAGCACCAGTAGTAGTTTAAATACTCATCGTAGAATCCATAGTGGAGAAAAGTAAGCTAATCTTGATACTTTTAAAAAAGTTAAGTACCTACTCTAATCTAAATTTTCTGATCTTACAGACCTCACCAATGCCCTATTTGTGGTTAGTTTTCATTAAATTTTTAAATTTTCAACAGTTTTTAAACTTATCTTTATTGTATTCAAAATAGG
Source organism: Nanhermannia cf. coronata Gr-Ori-00579 (assembly GCA_034699045.1). Taxonomy (NCBI): domain Eukaryota; kingdom Metazoa; phylum Arthropoda; class Arachnida; order Sarcoptiformes; family Nanhermanniidae; genus Nanhermannia; species Nanhermannia cf. coronata Gr-Ori-00579. Next base: position 20,250 of record JAQIXA010001411.1, on the reverse strand, counting down.
GAAAAGATTTACAGCCAGCTCTAATTTATACTATCACAGGTAACATGTCGCTTAATTATACAAGTATCAGTAGCTGGGTTTTATAAACATTAGTTATCAAACTCAGTTCTGAAAACAAAATTTCCAGCTCAATTAAACTTATTAAGGCCAAAATTAGGATTTTAAGAGCTTAATTTTATATAGATTAAATTTATATAATGGTTTTTTGTAATTTCAGAATGACACATAATAAAGAAAAACCTCACAAATGTCTGCTATGCGGAAAATCGTAAGTTTATTACACTTTTATTGGAATCTCTTTAAATTTTCTAGAATTCAATAACCAGTATATCAAAATTTCTAGCTTTCCAACGCCTGGGGATTTGAAAAGTCATCAATATGGTAAATCTTAAATAAGATCACACATACAGAAGTTAGAAATTTTCTTATTCTCTAGTGCATTCTGGATCGTGGCCATTTAATTGCCCAATATGTAGACGAGGTTTCTCCAAACAAACCAACTTGAGAAATCATTTGCTACTCCATTCAGGTAAAGGTTAGATTTAATACTTTTATAATCTTGACAATTTCAAATGTGTACATTTACTATAAGTAGGTGATAAACCTCATTCCTGTCAGATCTGTGGAAAGGTACTAATTCTTAAATATAATCTTAAGGTCTTGATCTTCATAAATTCAATTTTTTTAAATAGAAATTTGCCTTAGCTTGCAATCTAAGAGCTCATTTAAGAACACACGAAGAGGATCCAATTTCAAGCTGCACTTCATGTAAAAGAAATTTTCTTTCCTCACTCAATATGCTTGTAAATGGACAGTGTAGAAGTTGTCTCATTGAAAATGAATCAAAATTGATTGGCAAATCCGAATCAATATCAATTATAGGTGGTAAAAAGCAAAATTCTTCAATAACCTCTCCTAATACAAACCTCAACTCGTTACAACATCATTTAAACTCAAACCTACTAATGGCCGGATTTTTACAACAACAAAATAACCGAAATCATCATCAACAACAACAGCTTGCAATCCCACCATTTTTCCACGATGCTTTTCTCCAACAACATTTTTTTGAATCACAATTATTAGCTGCACAACTTTTAACCAATCCTTCAACAACTTCAGGAAATCAATTAAGCCTTTCAGATATTTTAAGGTATAGATCTACACTTGTTCCTGAAGCTAGTAATGGAACTATACTTCCTATTAATAATAAATTTTTGCACTAATAATCATAAAAATTAAAAGTTTGTAAAAAAAATTAGATTGTCTTGTAGAATTTATTGTATTAAAGTTATTTAAAATCGTTATTTATAAAAACCTGTACATTTTAAATCAATTATCCGAAGGTTTTTCAACAACTGAGGGTTCTTCTGATAATTTTACTTTTTTGGCTTCAGGCTCGTGATCAGCAATTTCATTATCTTCAACTTTTTCTTTCATAATTTCACGTAACGCCTTTAAAAAATGTAAAAGTATATTCTTTTAAATCTGATCTGAAAACTAATCCTGGTCTAATTTAAAAAAGTATACACCTTTAAATAAGACCAAAACTTTAGGTATTTCAGAGCTGAAATAAAATGAATAATTGATAAAGGGATTTTACTATTAGGTACTTACCATTGTAGCATAGGACGATGAAGGTAATGAAAATTCAACAAATACACATTTCTTATTTCGCTCTTTTGTAGAATCCTTTTCTTCATCTTTTTCACCATTTTTTGTACGATTACGAGCTTCTAGTAAAAGATCGTAATCAGATTTTATAAAGCTGTCCAAATTTTCTCCATCATAATAATTTGATGTATGATGACTGAAGTTGGTTGGAAGAACAAGTAATTTTCTAAAAGCACCTTTTGGGATATCAACTCTACAAAGAAAAGAAAAAATGTCAAGCATTGAAAAATAATACATTTTCATTATAAATGAGAATCTTACCTAGGTTTTAAACTGGCAAAGAAATCAGTAGGCATATCAAATTTAACCAAAAGCTCATTGTAGAAATTTAAAATATATTCTGGCATATATTTGGACACTTCTATACCATAAAGTGGAATTACCACATCATAAATACTATAATTTTGTAAATCTTCTTCTTTCAAGACTTTTACTTTGGCATCAAAACTGTTAATATTTGGTTTATCAATATCTTCTGGTGTTGTCGATTCATCAACTTCATAATCTAAATCTTCAATAATTTCATCAGTATCTTCATATACTAAATCTCCCTTTAAAACAAGATAAAAAATGTCAATTAAAAATAATTTATGGGTTACCCAAAGTCAATTTGTTAAATAACTTACAACAATTGGTTTTAATCCAAATTCTTTAATTCTATAAGAAGCGGCATGATTCCACATAAAACTTTGAAAACTAAAAAGAATCATAATATTTTTCATTAGAAAATGATAAATCTTCAAAAATTGTATTGCATTATTCATTTAATTCAGCTTCGAGAAACCAAAATTTCAGGCACAATCTTGTAAATAAATACGAGGACAAATTGGATAGTAGTTGAGTAATGAGTATATTAGAGTTGAATTAAATGCGGCCATGGTCATAATGAAATTACTACCTAATAATTAGAATATTTATTTATTTACCTATGAATGTAGAGTTTCCTCATATTTCTGGGTATACAAAAAAATGCACCGACTAAATCTTTCTTCTCGTAATATTTTAATAGACCATTAAGTAAATTAGACTCGACAGACTGGAACCATTTAGGTATTGACATCTTACTCAAATCTTTTCTTTCAAACCATATTTGCTTTGCTTCTTTTAAAAATTGTTGATCATTATCTTTTGGGCTTAATATTAAATCGAATGCCTGTAAAAAATAGAAAAAATTAAACAATAATTAAGTAACACATATTTGTAATATAAAAACACAAACCTCTTCTAATTTATTTCCAAGAATTGCTTTTCCAATTACATGAGTAGATGGTTTATAAGAACCAAATCTTTGTAAACCATAATAATTGATAAATCCTTTTGATTTTAATGATTCCAGTATTGATATTATTTTCTCATCAGATACATTATTATCGCTTGATGACAGTGTAACATTTTTTAATAGGATTTTAAAATGATTTCCCTTTAGATCTCCCAAGAACATTGGCTTCGATTTATATTCAAAATTGCCTAATTTCATGTATCTAAATTGTTTCGATATTCCAATTAGACGATGTTCTTCAATATAAGGAATTGAAATTCTCTGAGTTGTTTTCGCTTGCTTGTCCTTGGTTCCAGCATAGTTTATTGAAGATGGTCTCAATCTTAAAATATTTGATATTTTATTAATTGCATCTAAAGTATCACATCCTTCTTTGAATAGGGTACAATGCATATATTTATTATCCCGAGCTGGACCTCTCAACTTAATTTTTCCACCTTTTAAATAATCAATTCATTAAATAATCATATAGCTTTAAACTATGTTAGACTAGAATTCAATTTAGATAGATCAAATATAATAGAATAAAAGTAGGTAAGGTACCAGAAACGATGATAAGTTTCTCTAATCCTTTATCTTTAGTTTCCGAATTAAGAACTTTTAACTCACGAATCCATTTGTGGATATTACCCCTCTCAACTTTATCTAATGTTGTCACCTAAAAATGGAAATAAAATAAATATTTTTAAAAGTGTCAAAAATGTCAGAAACATCAAGAATAAAATGTACTATTTTACGGTTAATTCGACGATATTCTTGGTCTTAATATTCTTCAAAACTTCCTTTCTCAATTCCATAATCTTAGCTTGATTCTCACTTGAAATTAGATTAGTTGAACAACAGGGTAAATTATCATCTTGTAAATCAACTTGATCCTCCTTATTTGACTTAGAACTTGAATTCAGAGAAGTCAAGCGAATAATTTGACCGCTTTTGTCAATTTCTGAGACATGGAAATCCGAATATCTAAATGATAAAAGTCAAATAAGAATGAGAATAGGTACATAGCACATAATCAATATTTTTAATTAACAACCTTTCTTTGAATCGAGCTTCAAATCGACCTTGACCTTGATCATTATTACTACCAACACCGACTAATATGGAAATACCAAAATCCTCTTCATTTCGTTGTTCTCTTTTTCTCCAGGTCGATTTAGACATGATCCAGACTGTTCACTCACCACGATCTATTCAATCAAAATCCAAATGAAATCAATAAAATTATACAAGCATAGCATAACTAACTAAAGTACCTACTTAATAATATAATCAACCTACTAGCTTATTACCTCATACCTCTGGTCTACAAACTAAACTAGGAGTTCCTGATTTATAAAATACTTCTAGAGAACCCGATTCTTACCTGATTTCAAATCTATTATAGGTTTAGGTATTTACATAAAATAATATTATATCACTTAAGCTTAAGTCTAGTACATTATGAATGTTTTGAAGTACAAAACCGAAACCGGGATTTTCAGAGCTCATCTAGTCAACTATCTGACTAGACATAGTTGATGTTGACAGCAGTCAGCAGTAGACTTCATTAAAAATCTTATAGTCTCTTTATACATACCTATTACTCGTACCGCACCGGCTACTAACTAACTACTACCTAGGTACTTAATTTTACCTAATTCGTAAATTATTTGAGTTAGAGTGAAAGTTAATTGTTTTACCTGTCAATTGATGGTAAATGTAGTTCCTACTGGTCCAGAAGGTCCTGTTTTGATGGTGCTGGTGACGATTGACCGGTGACTGGACGATAACAAAAAAAAACAGTTAGAAAAAAACCAATACCGCTGCGGTATTATACCTCACACAAAAATTACAAAAATGAAAATGATCTGATGAGCTGCTGCTAGCTCTGCTAGCAGCTAGCTTTTTTTTTTTATGTTACTTGGCTATTAACTGAACAAGAGCCAGGCAACGGCTCTCATATCATTTTACTAGGCGCCTCAAATCTCTCAAAATAAAAAAACCAAAACAAACAAAAAGTTTCATCAATATTTTCACATTGTTATTAGGTAAATGTCAAAATTCATTATTTCATTCATTATTGGCCTTTCGATCTGACCTGTCAACGCTCACCTGCCTACCAATCATCTTTTACATCTAGTAATAAAAGGATCTTATTTTTGTTGTATTTTTATTAAGGTAAGTTTTTTTTGTATAAAAGTAAATTGTAAAATAGTTTGTGTATATGATAAAGATAAATGTAGGGTCAGGGTTTTGACCTGACTGACCTTTATCAATTAGTATTAAAAATAAAGGTAGGTCATAGGCCAAGTATTTAGTAATGAATGCATTGTGTAATTAAAGTCATTTATAATACCTAGTTTAGTATTAAAGTTTTAAGGCATTTCATTTACTGATTTGACAGATTTGACATTTAAGGTTATTTATATTGAATTAGAATATAAATGTAATGCATGCGAGTTAATACAATTTTGACCTGACCTTTAGCAGTTTAGCATTAAAAATAGAGCCAGGTCATAGGTCAAGTAAGTAGTTAGTATACGGTTAAGGTGAAGGTAGCAGGTCTTTGCTGGGGAAAATCACCATTCAGAGCGTTTGACTAACCTAACCTAACCTTACACAATATTACACAATAATAACTCACAGAGTCAATTCAGATTCAGACTCAAACAGCAAAGACCTGCTACCTTCACTATAACCTAGTATACTATTAGTGAGTGTATTACATAGGGTCTTAAGTCTTACCTTATAATTAGAAAGTAGAATTAGAGGTACCCTACCTACTGGAACTGGAAGTCTAAATTATTGATTTTTTTTTTGATTTTTTACTGATTTTTAGTTTACGTACTAACACTTGCTTATTGCTTGGCCAAGATGACAAAAAATGAAGAGGACTATTCAATGGAGTTTGATGAGAATGACACCATCACCGAAGAGGATAATAAATCTGCTAATACTTCTCAACTTTTAAGTATTCTTTCGGAAATTGATGATTTGTTGGATAGTAATAAAAAAATTAGTGATGAATTGAACTCTGCTACAAGTCAAGGTATACCAATTATTATATGTAAAAGATTGTAGATTTTGTAATTCATTTATCGAGACACATTATGATTAGGTAATGTATTATTATTATTATATTTTTAGATTCAGCTCTAACTGCATCCTCAAGATCTGTCAAAAAAGGAGCAAGATCTGTAGCTTCAGTGAAAGATGACCAGAGTGATATTGAGGATATTTTGAGGGAGATTGAAAAATTTTCAATTGTATCCCAACAAACATCATCAACAGCAACTGAAATTGAGAGACCAAAGCCAAATGAAAAGCAAGTAGGTCAAAGGCAACATCAACAACAACAACAAAATAATAAAACCACAAAAGAATCCAATTTAAGTGAACTGGAAAGAAATTTTGCAAAAATTGACGATAATGATAATAAGAACAAGGATCGTTTTAATGAGCCTCAACCTGGAACTTCAACTAGCTCTACAACTACAACATATACTCCCACTCTTAATAAAATACCTCAAAGTGTTATAGAAAACAAAAATAATAATACTCGACCATCAATATTTTTAAAGACAAATCTTAAATCTAAACCATCAGTTAATCGAAACCAGTCAACAACAATACAACAACAAAAAGAGCCTTTTAATCCAAATCCATCTCCAGATAAGAGAGATTCAGATATTGAAGTTGAGAGATTAAAAAATGAAATGTCTAAGCAAGAGTCTCTTATTCAAGCATATCAGAAAGAAAATGAAAAATTATTTATGCAACTTAAAGAGCATCAAAATCATGTAAGTACTAGCATTTTTCTTTAAATTTTTTTTGGTCTTTTAAAATTAGTTTTTACACTTTACGTTACGTCTTACACATTTTTTAAATTTAAAAGAATAGGTAGGTAATATAGTTTACATTATAATGGCTATACAATTATAAATTATTCACAATAACTCATAAACCTAATTTTTATTTAGTTTTTTAAAAATATTTCGTGCTACGGCCGCTACGCCATTAAATGTCTCTTCTCCAGTAGGTATGATTTGATTAGCTGGTAGAATAAACCCATAATCTCCCGTATCTCTAAGTTCTAGAGTATAAGAATATTTAATTCCTGCAGCTCCTTTTGCCCAATCATCTGAGCCTCCAGCTGCTTTATAGAGAAGGTCTGGAGCAGTTCCAATTCTATATCTGGTACCAGAAGTAGCCTCAAGAGCTTTGACACCTATATTCCCCAGTTCCATAAGTTCATTATAATCTGAGGGTTTCTCGTTTCCGTAACCTTAAGCAAGCGAAAGAAAATATAATTTCAAACTAACATTGAGGTTTGGTAATTACATATCGGTTTTTTTTGCATTACCGTAGGGCACAAGCCATAGTTGTGAGTAGCTGTGGAATGTCAAGTACATGACAATATCTGTGAGAATCATAATCATAATTAGAAAAAATAAGATAGGTACGATTTATTCTTTAGGATATTTGATTGTGTTTTACTTACCAGATTTTCTGGCTAAAATTGCATCGGCAACAGCCCTTGTCTCAGGTTCTGAAAAAGCTTTTGGACCATGATAAATATCAGAGCAAGGGTTGCTTGAGGATCCTGACTCAGCCCCTAATCAATTAATCAACAAAAATTAGAAAACTTGAATTTTTTAAGGCTTAAAAAGGTTTTGAAAAGAAATATTTTGCTTACAATGGAAATCCCAATTTCTGTTTGGGTCAACAGGAAATTCAAATTCAATTATGGTAATTTTTGCAATTAATTGTCAATTTTTACCTGTTTGGGTCAACACCTTGGCATCCTAACCAGGAGGAAGTCCTTGCCCTTGTTTTCCTCCACATCCTCTATTTAATTATACCAAGGATTTATAAAATCTGAGGGTGTATTTTTTTAGTTATACTGATAGCTCACCTGTCTAGTGTGTGTGTATTCGTAACCATCTACATTTATTACCGGTACAAAATACCAATCAAAATTATCTAATAAATCTGCATTATCTCCATTATCGTTGATGAGTTTATTCATGATGAAAGTTGTAGTAGCTGGACTTATCCATTCTCTCGCATGCATACCCCCATCAATAAATATGGCTGGTTTTTGTTGTTTATTTTCGCTAGCTTTGGAGATTTTAACCATCATAATATCACGTCCCTCGGTACTTTTCCCAATAACTTCAGATGAAACAAGCGAGGATCTACTATTAGCCATAGCTCGACAGAAATCTTTAATTACATCATATCGATGATAATTATTCCAATTCATTCGATGTTGTGCTTGTCTCAAATGTTGTTCATGCTGGGGTACTTGTGGATTTTCATTTCTCATCAATTCATTCACATCTTGTATGATAATTTTGTGACTAATGTTCATTTCATCTAAAATTGTTCTGACGTTCTCGTAAGAGTCGGCTGATGTCATTATATCTGTTGTTTGATTAACTTTTGGAAATGTCCAGAAATGTACACCTAATAGAAAAGAATAAAATTTCGCATAAGTTTTACTTTAATTTTTAGATAAGTGTACCATAAAGTCCATCAAAAACCATTAGAGCATCAGCAACTTCTACTCTTTCAATTGGTTCTGTTCTTATGACTTTATAGCCCTCGTATGTGGTCTTATAGTCAATTTCATTATTTGAATCATCTTCAAAAACTGCTGGATGCCCCAAAATTCCAGTAGAACTTGATAATATGACTAGACATATTATAAAACTACTTGTAGGAGATAACTCCATTCTATAAAAAGAAAGTAAAAATTAGATCAAATTAAGTCAATGGGTACTTAAATGAACCCTTAGAAACTTATGGAAGGGGCAAAAAAATCTTTTCCACTTTCACTCACTGGACTACTGGGAGAATAATAAATTGCTTATGAATGCAGCAAGATGTGATTTTAAATTTTATTTAGAATTTTTGCCAATTGCGCAAAGAGGTTGGAATTTGAGGATTGGTAGCATATATTAATTTATGTACACAAGTGTATTTAACTTACCCTAATATTAGTTAGGTACTAGATATTTATCGCAATTGAAATATTTGCGTAAATTGTAAAATTTTATCCAAAAATTTTATATTTTTTTCTCTCCAGGATTCGATTCTCTTTGCTCGAAAGCTCGAACTTTAATGTGTACCTTTACAACCACAATTTTTCTTTTTATAAGAAAAAAAATAATGAAGCATATCATACTATTTACATAGTATTAGAATTCGATTTATTTTGGATTTTCCATTTTACACCTGTTTCAATGGAATACCATTCAATGGATGTTTATTTGATCTGTTTACTATTTGTTAGAATTGACCTTAGATTTATAATTTTGTATGTATTAGTTTTTTTTATTTTGTACTTAAATAATTTCATATCATACATAGTACCTAGTACCTGATCCTAATAGGTATAGTGATAGTGATAGAAATCGAGTTATCCTTTGATTTGAGCATAAAAATATAAAAATGGGTTAATGATATTCTGGTGCATCTCTTTCAACCATTTACTGATTCATTGATATTGTCATTTAAAATTAAGTTTTATTGAGTTATTGAGCAATACTTGTACCTATACTCGTATGTACTTGTATAAGAATAATAGGTATCTCAACTATCTACATAGCTTCTACCTACATACCTAGGTTATGTGAATGTGGTAGTTGGTAAAGTAAGTAGTAAGTATTAAGTAGCTACCTACCTTTAATATTACTGTAAAAACGGAAAAATAATATGAATCTCAATTTGACACAAATTACGCTATTCTTGACACTAATTATATAATTATCTCTTTTTCCTTTTTACGTACTATTCCTATTCCTTTGTTTGCAGAAATATTAATAGCTTGCTTTTTTTTCATACAAATAATTTGATCTTGAAAAAGAAATAATTACCTATACTATTAGGATCCTATTATCATTGCATTACCTACTTGTAAAGAGTACGTATCCCCTACTAACTCATATAATGCAATGCACAACATTGTCCAGAGTTTTGTAAATGATTTATATACGGATTGATAACCTTTTTTATCTATGTTAGGTAATTTAGTTCATTTCTGGAAAACTAAAATAATATTACAACTAATTACAAATGAAAGTATGTAGGTACATCTATCTAGATACTTATTTATGTAAAGGTAAAAGTTAGACTAGATTTTTTTGTACCATATTTAGTAATTAGTACCTATATAGGTATAGGTAATCGGAATGTTAGAGTTAAATTTTAAATGGCTAGGTACTTACTTATATTAAGGTTTAATGATTTTGTTTTTAATGATATTTGTGTTTTTGTTTTATTTCCATATTATAGGACAGTAAGAAAAGAGAACAAGAATTAGAAGATCAAGTGAATGACTTGAAGACTGAAATTGCAACTCTTAAAGTAAATCGATTGGGATCCTCTGCTGGAAGTAGTTCACCCCAATCGGCTCGCTCTAAAAGTGATAAATTTGAAAGGCTTAACGAAGAACTGAATTTGAAATCTCAACAGATTGTTGAATTGAGAGAAGATGTAGCTCGTCTAAAAATAGAGGTTATTATTTACTTTAATCAAATTATCACACCATTTGTCAACTCTTATCTTGTATTATTTATTCTGTAAAATACTTACTACGAGTATATTTGTATTAATTACAATTACTATTGATGAGATGCAAATATTGCACAATTTCCAATCTGTATGCAAATTTTCTAACCATGTCTTAATAAAATATGCATTGAATTTTTATAGAATTCGAATCTGGAGAAGAAGTTAAGGAAATCGAAGGAGTCGGCGGCTGGTGGAAATGATGTGGGCGGATTCGAAGAAAAAGAGAAAGAACTGCAGAGAACAATAAATGGTTTACGTAAACAAGTTAGAACTCTCCAGGTATTAAATAAATGAAATTAATATCTATTTACATGCAAAAAGCATTAAGGAAATTAATTTTATTCATCTAATTCTAAAGTATGTACTGTACTGTATTATATTACTCTTTAGGGGATACTTTATAATAAAAATCCGAATGCTCCTTCCACATACTCTCATTTGTTTGGGAAAGAAATGAGTTGCAAAGACGAGTCGGGTTCTCAAATTCCATTACTTGAGTCGAGAATAGTTGAATTGGAAAAGGAACTTGAGCAAAATGATGAAGAATCAAAGAAAAGAGTTAAAGAAATCCAAACTAATTTTCAAAATGTTAAGGTATGCATAATATGTAATTACTATGTAATGTTCTATTCATTTAAATTTAATCTGGAAAAGTAAATTTTGTTCACATTTTACTGTATTTACTAATGGGGATATCTTTAATTTACCGAAAGTACAGTCATACATGAATATACATAAAGTAAATATCCGAAAAACCGACAAAAGTATTTGTCAGTGTGGGTACTTTCGGTAAATAAGGCTTACATCCAATCCTTCCAATCTGATAATACTAGTTGTGAAATTGACTTTAAAATTCCAATTCCCTGGGTATTGACCACTAATCTTGTAGATATTTCAGTGCAGAACTGAAGACAATTTATAGAATCTTAAATTACTAATAAAATTGAGTATTTAAATATTTGTTTTATTTAAAAAAAGCACAAATATGAAGAAAGGATCAATGATTTAGAAAAAAGGAACGAGGATATGCATCAATTTACCAAGAGTCCAGTGAAAAAGGATTACGATGACATTTCATCGAAATACGAAAGGGCTCAGGGTGAAATTAGTATTTTAAAAATGGAAATTAATCGATATAAAAGAGATTTGGAAATATTGCAAAAATCTACAATTCCTTCTGCAACAACTTGTAATAAAGATTCAACTGCTTTGAGCCTTGCTATCAAGCAATTTAAGGGTGAAATGGCAGAGAAAGAAAAGGATGTGATCAAGTTTAAAAAAGAAATTGATGATTTGAAAAAAACCAATAATCATTTAAAGAGGGAAAGAGAAAAATATTTAACAATGGCTAATAATAATGCCAAAAATAATGTTCGACCAGGATTTGTAAGGACCAAGTCTGATTTGGGAGCTGAAAGTCAACAGCAAAAGCAATCTACTGTAAAGACTTCAAGAATTTCTTTGGGCAATAGAATTAAAAGTAATATTATCTAATTAATATGTTTCTGTTAACTATATTTTGACATTTTGTTACTTTTTTAGCTTCAAATAATTTAGCACCAAAATTATCTGCAGGAACAACCAATATGTTGCAACAAGCTCTTGAAAATGAAAGGCTGGAATTTGAGCACATAATTTCTGAAAAGATGAAACTTTTGGAAATGAAAGATAAACAGGTTAGACATTTTTTTAAAAAGGATTTCATGTATGATTAAATCAGCTTTGAAACCCCTTTTGAAATCAATTTTACATTTTTTTACTTGTAAAATTGATGTTAAAATCGGGTTTTCAGAGATGAATTTTTAACATGGTGCTCGAAATCTAGTCCTTGAACAGAAAATGATTTTTTAATTTTGAATATTTAGATCAAGGATTTAAGAATCAAGATTGAGCATCTTGTATCATTAGAAGCAGAATCGAAATTTTCAGTAGAGCAATCAAATATTACACTTGAGGAGCTCCGAATTAGAGTATCGACACAGAATAAAGTAATTGAAAGTTTGAAATTTCATCTATCAAAATTGAGTGGAATTGAGAGTGAATTTTTGAGTTTGAAGTCAGAAAGAGACGAGTTTGAACATCGGAGTAAAGAATTAGCAAAGAAAGTTGCATACCTTGATAGTTTAAATAAACCAGTAAGTAAACAATTGGAAAATTATGAATTAATATACCTATAATTTATTTATTTTGTATTTTTTAAGGAAAATGAAGTATTATCCGTCCTTTCTGAAAAAGTCGAGGAGCTCAGTGCAAGATACTTATATCGAGAGAAGCATTTGGACACATTGATAAATCGTTTATCCTTAAAAACATCAAGTCCATCTCAATCGTTAGATTTGACTGGACTAAGCCCACGTGCAATTTCAATACTAAATGGCCTATTAAAAAATGAAAAATCCGAGCCTCATAATCATTTCTCTTCGTTAGATATGGAATTGAATGATTATATTTCATCAACCTCTCCAGATCGACCAACGGTAACTTCATGTACAAAAACATAAAATTTTGCCTAAGATTCTATAATTATTATGGATTTTTTTTTAATTTTTAATTTTTATTACTAGCATTACAAAATGTAATGTAATGTTCTTACTAATTGTATTATAAGATTTTACTGATCTCTGAAACTTTGAAGCAAATTTTGTAATTAAAAAACACGCTTTTTAATTGTATTTGTCACAACTTTTGATATTTTACGATTAGGTAAGTACTATTTTAAAATTTTGTAAAATGTTTTAATTTATAAAATGAAATTTTTATTAACGTTCAAGTGAATACAAAAATAATATCTTTGTCTTTTATAAGTAAAGATTTTAACCAACTTTTTGAAGTTTTTGAGCTAAATTTCGTGCTACGGCTGCAACGCCATTAAATGTCTCTTCTCCTGTAGGTTTGATTTGACTAGCTGGTAGAATAAATCCATATGCACCAGTATCTCTCAACTCAATTGTATAAGAATATTTAATTCCAGCAGCTCCTTTTGCCCAATCATCTGAGCCTCCAGCTGCTTTATAGAGAAGGTCTGGTGCTGTTCCAATCTTGTATCTGGTGCCTATAGTTTATAAATAAATGTTTTTTAGCTCTATATACCTTGAGTTAGATAGATGATATTTTAATACCATAAGTTCTTTCTAGTGCCGATTTTCCGATCGAGCCCATTTTATACAATTCATTGTAATCAGCGGGTTTTTGATCTCCGTAGGAGTAGGGTACGAGCCAAAGTTGAGAGTAGCTAAAAGGTTGAGATTTTAAGTTTAATTTCATCCCTATTTTGGTAGAATTTACCCCTATATTTTTGATCTAACTTTAACTCAAAATTCTTTTAGTTTAGTTTAGGTTAGGATTTTGAAAATTTTTGGGTTAATACAGGATAAGGTTAGGCTAAAAATATAAGGGGTAATTTCAACCAAAATAGGGATGAGATTAACTCTGAGCCTTTAAGTATTAAATAGACTGATAATGTTACTTGTACTTTTGATTATAATCACCTGTGGAATGTCAAGTATAATTTGATTTGATTTTTTCTAGCTAAAATAGCATTAGCTACAGCTCGTGTTTCAGGTTCAGAGAAAGCTCTTGGGCCGTGAAAAGTGTCACTGCAAGGATTGCTAGATGAACCGCTTTCTGCCCAATGAAATCCCTAAAAAGATTATAAATATTAACTTGACCTTAATTGACCTTAAAAGTTGTTAAAATGTTACCCAATTTCTGTTTGGGTCAACCCCTTCAAAAGCAAATCAAATTTTAAGAATTTAGCATTTACTTATAGTATTCAAATGAGCTTTTTTGAATATTTAGAACTCACCTGGGCATGTTGCACCATTTCTCATTGATCGAGTCTTTCTCCACATACGCTGTAATTTAAAATTTAATTTTAAAAATAATTATTAGAATTTTAAAGATATATTCTAGCACCTCTCTAGCATGTGAGTATTCATATCCATCAACGTTGATTACTGGGACAAAATACCAGTCAAAAGAGTCCAATAAATCCCGATTTCGACCATTGGCTCCAGTTGAAGTTGAAATAAGTTTGTTCATGATATATGTAGTCACTGCTGGACTTATCCATTCTCTCGCGTGCATACCTCCATCTATAAAGATTGCTGGTTTTCCAGAACCACCTCTTGAGATTTTGGTCAAAATGATGTCACGACCCTCTGTACTCTGACCTATAACTTCGGTTGAGACAAGACCGGCTTTTGATCGACCCATTGAAACACAATAGTCTTTAATTACTGTCAAAGTAAAAAAAAAAATTATTAGCATATTTTCAAGATCATTATGTATAGAGGTAAGGTCTAAGGTTACGGTTACCATTGTATCGGTGATAATTATCCCAATTCATTCTAGTTGTGGACTGTCTTCCATTATTGTTATTGAATCCAGATTGTTGAGGTCTCATATTCCTCCCTACTCGAGGATTCTCATTTTTTATCAATTCTTCAACATTTTCGATTTTGATCTCGTGACCGATTTTTAACTCATCGAGGAATGAGGTAACGATCGAGTAGGTTTCAGGTGAGGTCATGATGTCGACTGATTGGTTGTATTGAGGAAATGACCAGAAACTGACGCCTAAAATTCCAAAAAAAAAACGATTTTTAGTTTGGTGTTATGCAAGATTCAAGATACCTATAGGGGTCTATATATAATATAAGGGTACCTTAGACCATATCAAGTTAGATCTTTTCATATAAAACTCAATTTTGCTCTCAAATAGTGCAATTTAGGGTCAAAATAATCTATTTCAAAACCGAAATCAATTTTTTGTCTGATAGGCTTAAAAAACCAAGGGATTACAGTATAATATATTGAAAAAATCGCAAAATTTCAAATTTTTTAAATTTGGAAATAACAAAAAGTACCTTCAAGTCCCCCATCGAACATCATGAGTGATTTGACAATTTTCTCATTTACAATAGGAGTAGTGTGTAGAACCTTGTAGCCTTCATAAGTCCTTCTTTTCCCCACAGATTGAGAGATCCCAATTAGAAAAAGTATCAAAAAATATCTCATTTTTTTTGCAAAATTTTGCCAAAAAGATCCAAAATATCACAATTTGATTCTATTTTCTGATCTTTCCGTACAAGACTGATGTATTAGATATGAAATTAAGGTACTATTTATATGAGAGGGTGCATTTCCTTGAAAAACTGGAAATATTTGGATATACACCTAAAAAGTACCGATAGAATACCTAAATATTTATTAATATGATTTGATCCTGAAACTGAAATTCAAGCCAAGATCAATAAAATTAGGGTACTGCGAGGATTTTGATTGATATAATTTTACTGATCATTTAAACAACTTTTTTTCATGATCTTTTGAAGGTATTTTAATGATCTATTTTATATTTAAATACTTGACATATTATGTAATAGTAAATGCATAATATCTAACTGATTTTATCGATTGAAAGGAAAAATATAAGTGTAGTATTTTTATTGTTATTTGAGACATTTTAGCATAACAAAACAAACAGATTTGGCTGACTGTGACACATATAACTGGTAAATATTACACTTGACATCATTTACACACTCTAATAATGATACAGTACAGAGTAATGTGTTTATTTATATTTATACTGATCGTATAAATAATTAGAGGCAATTAATGCATATTTCATCAGCATTTTTTTTTGTTATAAATCTTTGAACTTGAACTTGTAAATGTCACATTTGCAATTAGCTTGTTTTGCAAATCCTGAGTCAGTATTTGAAATTTTGATATTTTGAAAAAGTTCAATGATCTGTTGACTTTTGACCTGGTCATTTGTTCTACAAATGGATTTGATATTCGGAACTACCGTAAAAAACTGATGAGTCAATCTCAACTTACAGATGTCAAAAAATTCTAGATTGCTAAAATAAATTAACAAACATGTAAAAATAATTTAGTACAAATATTCAGAGGTCAAAAAAAGTAAATGTCCAAGGTCTTATTTCCAAAAAAAAATTTTGAACATCAAATTGTACCTTTAACTGCAAATATGTCAAAAAATCTAATTCCGTCAGTGCTCATTGACCTTAATAATTGACCTTAAACTTGGACATTTTAGCTAATTTTGATTTTTCCAAAACTATATTTCGAGCACTATATATAAGTAAGGTATTTTTAAATTTTAACCCATTCTACTAGATACTTCGCTTTGAATCTTTATAGAATTTTGAAGCGAAATACTGATACTTGAATTTTTAAATGGCATTCTTAAGATTTAAAAAAAACTTCATACCATCTACACTAATATATTTACATTTAGGTAAATATCAAAAAGCTCCGATTTAATTTCATTCCCATTTTTGTTGAATTTATTCTATATTTTTGTAATTCAAACTTATGAAGTCAGAAAACACATTATTGTTCCATTCTCCCTGTATGAAATTAGTCCAAAATTTTTTTGGACTAAAACTATTTAGCTTACGATTAGTTAATATTTTAAAAAATTTTGAGTTAATTTTATATAGGGGTAAAGTTAAACCAAAATTATAGGGGTAAATTTAACCAAAATAGGGATGAGATTAGCCTCAACCTTAATACAAGTCATTACAAAACCTAAGGATA
Organism: Nanhermannia cf. coronata Gr-Ori-00579; assembly: GCA_034699045.1. Classification (NCBI taxonomy): domain Eukaryota; kingdom Metazoa; phylum Arthropoda; class Arachnida; order Sarcoptiformes; family Nanhermanniidae; genus Nanhermannia; species Nanhermannia cf. coronata Gr-Ori-00579. The sequence goes on along the minus strand of JAQIXA010001411.1, from coordinate 3,167 downwards.
TATTCAGTGCCTACTATATTGTACTTACTGTTATGTGACTTATTTACGAGAAATTCTAAAAAATTTTGGCCTAAATTTTAAATATTTTGCTATACCCTATCTGTAATGGTTTGGACGGAGAAATGTATTGAGCAAAGGTCGAGAAATATACTATACTATAAGTACTAGAACTATAAGTAGGGTACCCTAAAAGTTTAATTTAAAAACGAGCTCTTGTCATGGCTAATACTATTTATACTAACTGATAGATAATAATGCCAATATTTTTGAATAATTTTGCGTATTTTGCAATGTGACAATATGAAAAATTTGTTTGAATTACTAGCAAGAATTTATACAATAATACCCTACCTATAACTAGGTACCCTAAATAAAAGTATGAATACGAGTAGGTATTATCCTTAAATTCTCAAAATTTTAAAAAATTTCTAAAATCTCATAATATATGTAGGGTAAGCATGTAATTAGTAATTACATCGAGTATATATCGACTGATATTATTTATATTTGCAATTTGACAATTTTTATTACCTACTTTTACTAAAATACTAAAAAAAACTCACGATTCAATAGATTAACTAAATATTTACAATAATTTGTGCTATTATTATTACTACTAGAATACAGCTGCTCTAAATGATCTAGAAATCTAGAATTATTCTTAAGAGATCTAACTAGTACCTAGTACCTACTATGTATCTATAAGCTATCGAAAGATTACAGTTTTAAGTACCTACATTTAAGTATATACCTACATATTTACAATTCTATAATATTCTAATAAAAAGTTAAATTTTTACCTGAAATTTCTAATCTTCTAGAATTAGAATATAATTGAGACCTCATTTGACTAACGACTAATTGAGACTGCAGATTTTTTATCAATTTCAAAATATATTCATTAAAAGACTATTGTACTATCTGTATATTGAGACATCATTTACTTAACTATAATTTTAGTAAAATAAGACAATTTATTTTTTTTTTGATTTAGTCGACTGCCAATTTCTTGCCTTGCTGATTGTACATGAGTAAGAGAGCTGGAAATGCAAAAAAGTGATTAAAATATGCTTTTTTGAGATAATTGAGGATTACCTGTAGCACCAAAAGCCAATGAAGTCAGTTGATTTATGCCAAACATCCCTTTATCACCGACACCTTCAAATTTGCCCTTAAAATATTTAAAAAATTAGTAAAAATTAGCATCAAAAATGTGAGAATTCGTGTTTTTTGGTCGAATTTTGAATATAATTATGCTATCTTGAAGGGAAAATTAGGTAGGTATTTCAAGACTGAAGTAGTAAATTCTAAATGAGTCAGATTTAATCTCGTCCTTATTTTGGTTGAATTTACCTCTATATTTTTGGTCTTTTACATTTATCTGTATGAAATTATTTCAGTTTAGTTTAGGTTAGGATTTTAAAATATTTTGGACTAATTTTGGACCAAAATAGACCAAAAATAGAGGGTAAATTCAACCAAAATAGGGATGAAATTAAACTCAAGCCTTTCTAATAAATGTATAACTTACAAGGGGAAATTTTTCATTGTCGAATCTTGAAATTCTTGAATCCTCAACTTCAAATTTTTGATCTCGAACTTCTCTCAAAATCCTTCGATTGTCTTCGACTCTTTGGCCATCTTGTCTAATTTCTCTTCGATTTTCTTCAGATCTGACTAATTCTCTTCGGATTTCTTCATTTCTCGCTTCATCGACCCTTTCAGTCCTCACAATTCGGTCATCTCGAACCCTTGAGATTCTTCGAGAATCTTCTCTTTCTCGGACAAGATGTCGGCGACTTTCTTCACGAACTTCTCTTCTCTGTGTGTCATCAACTGATCTTTCTCGATGGGTATTTTCTGTATTTCGGCGGGTTTCTTCAGATCTTTCTCGGACTAATCGGCGATTTTCATCAATTCGGCGGGTTTCTCGGGACATTCGGCGGGTTTCATCTCGACGAGATTCTTCTGACCTTTCCCGAACTAACCTTGGGACCTCTCGACGGGTGGTTTCATCAACTCGGCGGGATTCTTGAGATCTTTCTCGAACTAATCGACGAGAGCCATCGATTTCACGACGGTTTTCCTCAGATCTTGACCTTGATATCGATCTAGATCGACGGGATTCCTCAGACCTTTCACGAACTGATCTCCTGGTCAAATCATCAACTGACCTGGCCCTTCGTGTATTGTCAGAAAATCGACGGGTTTCTTCTGATCTTTCCCGAACTAATCGACCATCAATTCTTCGGTCATCATTCCGTCGAGATTCTTCTGACCTCTCTCGGACTACTCTTGGGATTTCTCGTCGGGTATTTTGATCGATTCTGCGGGATTCTACGGATCTTTCTCGGACTTGTCGGCTGGAATCTTCGTCAATTCGGCGGGTCTCACGGGTCATTCGACGAGTATCATCTCGACGTTCTTCTCGACCTATTCGGCGAGTTTGACGAATTTGATTTCTCTCATCTGAAGATCGGCGAGTTTCATCTCGGACTTGTCTTTCGGCCCTTTCTTCAACTCGGTTCCGAATTTCTCGAACTCTCAATTCATTTCTGGCCTGAAAAAATTAAAAATCGGATTTTAATTACTTTCGGATTCGATAGGTAGGTACTTACAATTACAATACACTGTAAGTTTTCAAAAAATATCAAAAATTGCAGAATTTGTATATTCAAAAATACATAAGGGTATTAATTAATCCTTTCGATTTCGATGCCAAACCATTTTCAAAATTGCTTAAAATAGTTTAAAATAGCTTTAGATGATTTGCAATGCTTTCTATCAAAAGACAGATTATACTAGTAGATTCATTATGTACTTATCATTCCTATTTTGGTTGAATTTACTCTTATTTTTTGGTCTAACTTTGTATGTAATTGTATATAATATCCTTGTATGAAATTAACCTAAAATTATTTTAGTTTATTTTAAGTTTAGTTAGGTCAGCAGATTAGTATTTTGAAACAATTATTGGTTAATTTCATAAAGGAATAAAGTTAGACCTTAGGTCTAAAATATAGGGGCAAATCTAACCAAAAAAGAGATGAGATTAAATCGAGGTCGTTTAAATTTAGTAGTACTAGGGTACTTATAAATATCTAAAAATGGGTAAAAGTAGGTACTACTAACACAGTAGTTGAAATTTTGTAAAATTTTTAGAGTTT
>JAQIXA010001410.1:0-25085 GCA_034699045.1 Nanhermannia cf. coronata Gr-Ori-00579 | reverse complement strand
AGGGCTAAATGTAAGTTCAAAATTCAAATCCGAGGGTTATCCCACACTTATTTTTTTTAGTCTACTAGTATCATATGGCCCCTAAAATCGATCGAGCTCTCCTTATACTATCTACTACTCCTTAGTTTGAAATAGCGAAATCTAATTTAGCACTGCACTGGGCAATAGGTAAGTACACTACCCTACTTAATATACAAATTTTTTAATTTTTAAGTAGGTAATTCTCTTACCCCAAGGCATAACTACGAGGAAGACCCTTTAAATCTGGCAATTTATAAATTGTTCTCCATGTTCTCGGTCCATCTTCAACTGGATTGTATATAGTTACATCTCTCCAGCCCAAGTATGCTACTACATAAGACCCCTCGGGAAATTCAGAATTTCTGCTTTTCAAAACCCTAAAAACCCAAATAAAATTTGAATTTTTTAAAGTAGGTATTTTACTTAGGATTAGATATTATACTTATTGTATTTTACAAGTAAGTACTTCTTACTTTGCCACTTGTCCACCTGGTAAAGTCTCAACTAACTCAATGACATGATCAAAAACACCCCTGTAATTAAACTTTATATTTTATTTGGTTCTGGAATAAATGTACTTTATTTGAATTTTTGCCTTTGATATGGATCTACTGATATGTACTCTGCACTTGTAACAATTTCTAAAAAAAATCAGATTATCATTAAGGTACTTTACAGATAGTCAGTTTAAGTGTTGAAGCTTGTGAACCTCCATCAGACAGGACACCAGTTGGTAAAATTTCAGAAACCATTTTGAAATCCGAAATTTTGGGATGTCCATGAATTCTATTGGCGAGAACAAAATGCCGAGCTTCCATTTTATGATTTCAAGTTGGTAAACTTGAGTCTTTTATGCTTAAATTACTATTTAAATTTAGACTTCATAAATACGAGTAATCTTATTTTGGTTATCTTATATGCCCTGTATAGAGATTGAATTAAAATTAAAATTAAAATTATTTAATCTAATTATCTGTAATGTTTCTTTGGATTTTGCAAATTATCTAAATGTAAATTTTTCCAAAACAAGACCTATAGATCAGCAAGGCCTATAGATAGAATTCAATCTATAGGCCATGCTGTTCAGATAGGTATTTGAAATTGAGTAATTAGATACCTAAATGGAAATCATATTGGAGATTCCTCTCAAGTGCCCTATGCATGTAAAACATTAGGCATTACCTACCATTGATAATTCCTTTAAAAAAATTTAAACCTAAAAATGAGACATTTTCTTTTATAAAAATTTTAAAAGAGTAGGTATATACCTAGCATTTTCAAAAATTTTCGGAACTTCTAATTATCTGAAGCACCCTATACGAGTAATACGTGTATTAAATTAATTAGATTAACTAACCGGAAATATGCATTATGTATACATATCTACAGATTAATTTTTAATCCGGAGCAAATGTACATGTAGGGTACCCTACTATATGATTTAGATCCGGATTTTTAGAGAACGATGTCCTCTTATATCCTAGGTCCTGACTATGATTATAACTATGATATGACACACTAGGTATATTATTCTAGAATGTAGGTACTATGTACATAAATTAATGTAATTTTAGCTAATGTTATGTACCTAAATGAATTTTTAATTGGATTATTTTCTATTTATAACTTTAAAATTTAAAGTTCGATTATAATTTTGGTATCAATTTACCTCCATAATCCATATTATAATTGTGATTCACAATGCAAATTTTACTTTAGATTTGTATTATTGATACAAGATCGCTAATGTTAAGGATATAATTATATAATTGAATACGTCAGATTTCAGCAAATTGACGGTTTTTAGTACGCCATTATCCGGATTCTTTAAAAAGTATAAAAGAGCAAAACGAAATCAAATTAAAATGAGATCACTATCGAACACTGTCGAGCACCAAAAAAAAAGTTGTAAAAAACATCTAGAAATTGTGATAGTCGTAAATCATTAAAAAACAAGTCAAAATGAGAAATTTCATAATTTTGGTCATTTGCACAATTTTTTTCCAAGTGATGGTCAGAAATTGTGAAAGCAAATCACTCGACAAAAAACTGAAAGTTCATCATATTTCCAGACATCTCATTTCGAGCCAGAACCGATCAATTTCCACTGAATCATCTCATTCTGATCAATGTAAGATTTAGATTTAGCACAATCTTATATTTTATTGTTTGAAATAAATTTTTTATTGATTTTTTTTAGTTGTTGGAAATTGTAGCGTGGATAGGGCTAACTTGTGTAAGGATATGTGTAAAGCAGAGCATATCATTTGTCTAGTAATTGATGAAAATAATCCAAATAAAGATCTCTGTCTTTGTTTTGATTGCCATCCAAAGCTAGAAGAAATCATCGGATGAACTTCGATAGAACGATAGAAACCTCAATAAAATATCGGAATCATAAACTCTAAACTCTAAATCAAAACTGGATCTGAACTGGAAGTAGTGAACTGAATTTAAAAAATAAAAGACTTTCGATTTATCTAAATATATATTCTATTTTGTTCATACCTATATAATATATACTTTATCTTATATTTCAAAAAAAAATTACATGGAATAGCTAGATAATTGATAAGAAATCATAATATTATCTAGCTAATCACAAAATCAGATATTTTAAATCTATTCAAGTTAAATACCGTAATCGATACTATCTTTTTATACGAATAAAGTCTATTATAAAATAACACTGGAATAAAAACAATGATCTATAAAAAATTATGTAGCAATGTAGCATTATCAATATATTTTAAAAATACCTAATAGTTAAATTAGTTAGATAGTTCATCAGTATCAGATAGATAAAATTAGAGTTAAATTACACCTAATTGTTCAAGACTAAATTAAATTACTTGTTGCATTCGATTCTATCGGTTTAGATTTAGATAGGGTGCTATAATGATAAGATAAGTTAGGTAGGGAAATCTATAGACTTCTCTCTAGACTAGAGTTTTAGAATATAGATAGATAGAAATATCGGTAAGATAGGCACCTACCTAAATTATAATTAGCTATTAAATCTAAAAAAGATTATAAAAAAAATCTTATCCATATACATTTTACAGTAATAACTTATAACTATAACATAACTTAAACTTAACTGCTAACTGTGCCTTTACAATAATTTCTTAACAGAAAATTATGATTTTTTTGTATGCTATATAGTATAGAAAAGGTCTGTTATCTACCACCGTCTATAAAGAGATACTTTATAACGATAGTTCATTGTACTGTATTGGATTTTTGTTTATCTTTAATTAACTGATTTATCTTATCAAAAATCAAAATTAACTTGAAAGAAACTACACAGATTTCAGACAGATATGTATCAAGGATTTTCTTTTTTATATCACCCCATACCTCGAAATCAAAATTCTTTCAGGAGCTTTCAGCGGCGCGGCGGTTTATTAGTTTATTTTATTAGCAAAAGTTTTTAAAGTTTTTTTTGATGAATTTTTTAGAATTTTTATTTTAATTTTAAAATTATAATTGAAGTCATTTAAGACTTAAGAATGTTGTCACGACGGTTCATTCTGGCCAATCGACTTGTCGGTGTTCCAAAATTGACCGATTTTAAAATAGAAGAGGAAACACTCTCGATTGACTTGAAAGAAGGAGGTAATAAAACTTACAAATATTTTGACACTTACAGCTGTACACTACTTTATCTTTATTTTTTAAAGTAGTAATTAGTAAAGTAAAAAGTAAAGTAAGTAGATGATAAATTGTAGACTGTATATTTAATTACAATATTTTATTAGTATCTGCTAGCATATTATATTAGTAGTATATTAGTAGCTTAAACATGTAGTTTGACTCTGAAAACCCTGATTTAAGCCTTAATTTTTACAAAAGCAATAAAACTGTCTTTAAGTTTAAGATAATAATTGTTGTTTGTGAGCTTTTATAAGAATAGGAATAGATAACTAGATTTAGCATTTTAAAAGCCATCCGGGTGGATCCTGTTCCTTCCCTGACAATGTCACTTGATCTCACTAAATCATGTAAAAATATGTAATCAGAATCAGTCAGCAGTCAGATTCAGATTCTGTCAGATCAGTTAGCTAACTACAACTACCTTCAAGGTCAAGAACATAAATTAGGTTTAATTGTCTCTTTTTGATATAAAGTTACCATTGAATTTGAATTTTTACTAATAATTCTTTCTTGACAATTTACTAATTTCTAATCTATTCTGTTTTTATAAGTCGTATGAAGTTTATGATATTATGATATTATGAAGTACGAAATTGAAATTACGAAAATAGTTGTAGGATTAATTTAAATAATCATTTATTGTTTTATTATAGAAATACTAGCAAAATGTGAATTTGCCACAGTTGATCCCTATATGCGTGCTAGAGCTTTTGATGCAGTCAGGTATTTACAAAATACTTTTAATAATAAAATAAAATAATGATATTTCTACTCATTTAATTCAGCTGTTAAAAATCAGATTTTGGCCTTGGCTTATTAGCAACTAAATACATGTAGAATAGAATGAAATGGAAGACAAGATCGTGGGCATTTTACATCTGAATTAAAAGAATGGATTATATATTAGTTAGTAATAGTACTACCCTACTTACGATTTTATCTATATTTTAATAAATAAGCTATGCGTAGGGTCGATAGCTTATTTTATTGAATAAGTATTTCTTGATAATTAATCATAATATTACATATTATGTGATTTTTTTAGGGATAATGAAACGCTTCCATGTGGACAAGTAGCAAGGTAGGTAAATTAATCATAATATCATATTACTTGTGCATTTAATATATTATGTGGATTTCAATTTTCAATATAAAAAATATTGACATTATCTATATTTTTAGGGTCATCAAAAGTCGGTGTACAGAATTTCCTGAAGGATGTCAAGTAATTGGATATTTCGGATGGCGAGATATAACTATTTATAAGCCGGAACCTCAGATTCCTCGATCTTGGTTGACAATTCAGAAAATGCCTGACATGAAGAATTTGCCCGACTCTTACTCTCTCGGTTGCATGGGTATGCCTGGAAATACAGCTTATTTTGGCCTATTAGAAATATGCAATCCAAAACCAGGAGAAACTTTAGTTGTATCGGCTGCTGCAGGTAAGAAGTCACGGCTTTGGAAGATTTCATACCTTATCTTATCATTTATAATTGAATTTCCTAGGAGCTGTTGGCTCTCTTGTCGGTCAAATTGGCAAAATTAGAGGTAACAATTAAACTACATTAACTACCAACAATAAGGTTTAGATAGTAGGCATGATGAATAATGATGTTTATTCATATATTATGTATGTAATGTTTATTTTTATGTTTATGATTTTCTTAAAAATAGGCTGTAAAGTCATTGGTTTCGCAGGATCAGAGCAAAAACTTGAGTGGTTGAAAAGTATTGGATTTGATCACGTGTTTAATTATAAAAATATTGACCTTGACAAGACCTTCAGAGAATACTGTCCAAATGGCATAGATTGTTATTTTGATAACGTAAGTAACTAGCATTAAATTAAACTAAATACATTTACATAGGTATTATGTAGTTTTTATTTTTATCTCTTGCCTATATATTTTTTATTAGTAGGGAAAGGGTATTAACTAAAACTATAAACTTTTTATATTTATTTATCAAATTAATAACAGTAGTTGTATTCTGTCTGCTTACTACACTACTATTTACTATTCACTCACTATGATCACGGTATTCATTAATCTCCTGCACACACTTATCTATCTATACTGTGGACCATTTAAAAGTTTTTTTAAAAAACCTTTTTTGACTACTATACTATAACTGGGCTACTAATGTTAGCCTCTGATAGGTAATAGGTACCTAATTATAATTATTTAATAAATGCTTAAGATATACTTATAAGATAAGAATGGTTATCTCAAAAAGTGTATTTTATACAAATATTTATAACTTTTAACTAATTTTGCTCAAAGGAAATATTAATTAGGCTATCATGATTATGTTATAGGCCGGAAATGAAAAAGTTAAAAATAACTAATAACTATCGATATTTTTTTGACCAATAGGTCGGAGGAGAGTTCGTCTATCATGTAGTTAATCACATGAACCAGGTAATAAGTAAAAATTAATCAGTTTTTAAAATTAATAATGATATTATTAATAGTTTGGTAGAATAGCACAATGTGGTTCAATCAGCACCTATAACACAGTTCCGGAAAAAGGGTAAATATCACTATAAGAGGTACTAATTTCACTAAAATATTTCTATGTTTATTTGTTTTTAGATATATATATGAACCTTTCAACTATAAAGTTTTTCGAGTAAAGAATATCAAACTTGAAGGATTTAACGTATCAAGATGGTCAAATCGTTGGTTCGAAGGCATCAACCAAATTAGAGATTGGATTCTAGAGGTATAATATACCTATCTACTTTAATTTTTATATTTTAAATGGTATCCTATAGAAAGATTACCTTATTCAGATTTTTCATTGTACTTTTCTATGTACCTACTAAATTTTACATAGGTTGGTTTGGTACTTGAAATTATTCTAATGGTTTACTTAATTTTTAAATAGGGCAAAATCAAAGTTCGAGAAACTGTTGTTGAGGGATTTGAAAATATGCCACAAGCTTTCATAGACCTACTAGCTGGAAAAAATACTGGAAAAATGATTGTCAAAATGGTCTAACAATTCTAAAAAGTCAGCCAAATTCTATCCACTATTTACAATCAGTTTATTTTAATTAGGTATTTTATTGACCTACTTTACCTGATTTTTAATTGCAAGCTTACAATCTTAATCTATTCGAGTTTTACTTTCCAAATACTCAATCTTATTATTGATTGAGATTGAGATTAATTATAATATAATATAACTCACACTTTATAATCATAATTTAATTTTTAGATTGTATAAATGCTAAATTTTTATTTTATTTTATTTTATTCTTTAACTTTTAATTGCACTTACTTTAATATTTACTTATAAGATAAGAATGGTTATCTCAAAAAGTGTATTTTATTCTACTACTAATACAAATATTTATAACTTTTAACTAATTTTAATAGCATAAAATTTAAAATATTGAGAATAAATGTTATTTTTATGTAACAAAAAGTGGTTCATGAATAGTTGTAAAGTTTTAATCTTAGGTACCCTACCTTTATACAGATAAAGCTGATATTACTAAATACGAAAGGTTTAAACTAGTCGATTGTTTTTTCCCCAGTTAACAACGGATCAGTAAACGGATGTTCTGCTCTCCACTTATCAATTTGTGGCAATTTATGGAATCGATCATAGAGATCCTTAACTAGTGGATATTTGCTTTTTATATCACTTCTCAAATGAACCACTTCAAATATCTCAATCCAATTCACCATGTAGACATCGGCCCAACTCAACTTTGACCCAACGAGCCATTGTCCACCGTTTTCTTTCAAATTCTTCTCCATTCTAGAGAAATATGTTGGTGCATAGTTGGTACAAAGTTCTTTCTTTTTCTCGGCTCTTTTAACCAGGTCAGTTTCACCAAATATACCTCTTAATTCTGAAAAATAATTTTAATTACGATTTTCAAGTAGTACTTATGTATTAGAAATAATTATTTTATTGTACTATATAGGTAATGTGTATTTAAAACACTTTTCTTACGGTCAATGAAATCCTTTGTAGCATCAACGTATTCATCGCACTTTGCAGCTTCCCAGTCGGAGTCACCTGCAAATCCGAATTTACGAGCTAAATATCGAAGGATTGCTGATGATTGGGTTAATCCTTTGCCGTTAACGTACAGAATCGGGACTTGACCCCAAGGTAATTCTAATAAGAAATACTTATTTTAAAAATGCTTCATAAACTACCCATTTCATTTAGAATTAGACCACAATTTGACTTTTTAAAGCTGGATAAGATTTTCCATACCTTTTTTAATTTCATCCGGTATTTCTCTTTTCGGTTCCACCGGTATTAACTTATTCTCAAATGAAACTCCAGCCAGGGCAAATAGATACCTGATAGGCTGGCCAAATCCCGTTGAGTCAAAGTAAATCAATTTATATTTGTCTTCCGATGACATTTTTCAAAATTTTAAATATTTCAAAATATCCCTGAACGCTTAGGTATATAAGAATTCTACTGTAGAATGTACAAACCTAAACTAATAAAGCCGAATTCAAATGATGAGAAAATATTTATTCAAAGCTTATAAACTCAAAAAAGCGTTGAGGCTTAAATTAAAGAATTGCTTTCAAGGTTGAAATTCTACACTTCAAATAATATGTACAACTTGGACAAAAAATGGCCTTCATATCTATTATAATTATTAGACATTAGGTTAGGTACATTTGAAATAGGTATCACCGTATCTGTAGCTCTACCCTACCACTATGTCAATGTCATTATAGTAAAGCTATTTCAAACTTCAACTTCAAACCTATAAAAATGAGTAGGTAAGGGTATATATTGAAAAACCCTAGTTAGATTTTTCTTTTACTCTCTATATAAGGCTTTATGATAAAGCTATTTTTTTTATTTCCTTTAGCTTCAATTGTCAAGTGTTTTTTTGTCAATTTATCAAATATTTCCATTACGCTTACCGCTTAAGTCTACTCATATTCATATCTATCCAGGTAGAAGTATCTGCTGCAAACTCTATACGATTCGATAGGTACCCTACAAATTACAAGATTCAGATACTTATAATAGACTAATACATTTACATTTTTAAATCATGCTTTATTCCATTAAAATTAAGATATTAGCCTAACTAATATTATAGAGTGTACGGGTACGAGTCTAAAGTAAAAGTTAAATGGCTTGCTTGAATTATCAAATGCAATATATATGGTAATAATATGAATGCAAATAAATAGGTATGCACCTACCTAGGTATATAGGATTATCCTATTAGGATATGATAGAATGCTTGATAATTTTTCTAAAAGTTATCTCTGAAGAATGTAAATCTGTTAATTAATGAAACTATAAAGGTACCTACTACATATATTACTTATCTTTAGCTATAAATCGTACCATAGCATACCGTGATCAATAATTCAATACCCTACAATAAGGCAGCACACACTTTTGCAACAAAAACTAGGTAGATACTGGTAGTGGATACAAAATAACTAAACTCTAGTTGACCCTTTTTTATTATAGACTATTGAATTGCTCTATCCTTTAACTTTTTCATATCTCGATTTTTATTCTCTTTAAACAGAGCAAAAGGTACTTTACCATTGCATACAAAGCCTATTTATGAATAAATATTAGAATTAGGATTGTATGTAAGAGTATGTATTAAAAAATCAATTTATTATAAATAAACTACCTTGTTCATTTCCATTTTATGCAAATCATAAAAAGTTAAGTAAAAGCTTACCTAGCTTTTATGTTTGCTCTGGGTATTTTTGTATAAATAATTTTAGCAAAATGTCAGTAAGTACATAGTTTGCAACCTACTCAAAATCTAATATTTTACCTGAATTCTCAAACTATTGTACCTAGCGTATCCTTTACTAGAATTTATTTTTCCTATTTATTTTATGCCTATAAAAGTAAATACAAGTAGGTACAAAATCCTACAAATATTCTCTATGTTGTTGTACGAGTTATAGGAGTAGAAGTAGTCAGTAGAAGAAAGCAATATTATGAATAAAGCATAAGGGCTATAAGTATGGCCCAGATCAAATTCGGTTTTTTTTCTCGGAGTTTTCAGATTTCTACGCAGTCCTGCCATGGCAAATACATGTCTGCATGTACCCTTATAGTAAAGTACTACTGCTACTATAATTATAGTCTCTTTTTATAAGAGCAAAACTGGCTCAATATAAAATCTACTTTCTCCGTTTACTTTATAACTTTCTCTGTCCATACAGGAGAAATAAGGGCTGGGTGAAAGTTGAAAATATTCCAAAAAAAATCCAATTTTTTAACCTAATAAAACAGAAATATGTAGAGAAATTAGAATTAAAGTGTATTTTACCATCTAAAATTTCTTTTAAAGCCTATAAAATGAGTTTACAACTTAAAATAAGTAAAATTTTAAAGTTTTTTGCAACATTTGGTGCATTACTACTAGTCTTAATTTGTATAATCGATAAAAGTCAATGTTTTAATTTAAATGGAACTCAAAATACCAGTAGTAGTACTAGTAGCAGTAGTAGTAGTAAAGATCAATCATTCCTATCCCTTTTAATATTCTCACAAAATAGTAATAATTATATTAAATACAATCTACAGAATAATAATAATAATTACTTTCTACTCAACTCACTTTTGGGTAATACAAATAATGGTTTAAATAATCAAAATGGTTCTAATGGATTCAATGTGTCTGATACATCGGCTGATAATTACCTTGACTTGATCGATAAATTAAATTTGACCTTTTACAATGAAGAGATCCTGGGGATTCGAGATGGCAAGAAGAAAAAGAAGAAAATTATCATCAAGAGAAACTCGAAAAAGAAGAAAAAAAGAGAAGTCGAGGAGATGAGTAGTGAATTGAAAGCTTTAACGAAAAATGTCTCGGGGATTTTGGATTCTTGTAAGTTTTTCAAATTAAATTATAAATCCTTTACAATTGTAACTGTAACTTGAAGGCATAGGTATAATAAATTGAAAACTAATCTTGGATTTTTTTTTTAGTTAAAATGAACTATGACAAAAGGGTCAGGCCTAATTATGGAGGTAAGAACTTTGTACTTGAAATTGATATATTTTTCCAGAGATTTATTTACGATTTTTTTTCAGGTGACCCAGTTGAAGTAGGTGTTACAATGTACGTCCAGAGCATCAGTTCTATTTCTGAGGTCCTTATGGTAAGTCAAATTTTGATATTTATTCTTGTATCTAATCACATTAATCAATAATCAAGTAAATTACATTATGTAAGTTAAGTACCTACAGAATATTAGGTATGTTATGTATTTAGAATTTAGAATCTCAAAATCAAAATCCCCTATATGAAATACTGATGCATAGTTATCCAATGAAAAAAATATAGGTATACGGTATAGGTACCTAAATATGCCTGTCTATAAATATATAATCTAGATAATTTATTAGAAATATCTCCGATTTTGGAATTTAATTTGTATATTTTAAGCATAACCATATAGTAAGGATATTTTGAAATATCCTTTACTATATATGGCATAACTTAAGACTTAAGCTGATATTGATAATTGCTTTTATTTTTCCAGGATTTTACAGTAGATTTTTACTTTCGACAAAAATGGCGAGATCCTAGGCTTATGTTTCATGGTCCAAAGGATGTAAAGTCTTTATCGGTAATTTTTTAATTTAATCCTATCCTATATAATATCCTCTCTAATCTAATAATTGACTTTATCTTATAGGTTGGCTCTCAATTTCTTAAGAGTATGTGGGTTCCGGATACATTTTTCGTGAATGAAAAAACTTCATATTTCCATCATGCAACAACCACAAACGAATTTCTACGAATAAGTCAAGAGGGTGATGTTCTTCGATCCATCAGATTAACTGTAACAGCTACTTGTCCCATGGATTTAAGATATTTTCCTATGGATTCACAACTTTGTTATCTCGAAATTGAATCATTTGGATATACAATGTCAGATATCAGATATAAATGGGCTGCTGGAGCAACTTCGGTTGGCGTCTCTAATGAAGTGTCGTTACCACAATTTAAAGTACTTGGATATAGGCAGAAAGCCTTTGAGATTTCTCTGAGCACAGGTAATATATTAAAATACAGTATAAAAAGTATAAGCAAAGTTAATTATGTAATCCATTTTTCTAATTTTAATTTTTAAAAAAGGAAATTATTCGAGATTAGCATGCGAAATTCAATTTGTCCGAAGTATGGGATATTATCTTATCCAGATTTACATTCCATCAAGTAAGTAAACTTAATCTTGAATATATCTACCTATGTAGTTTTTAATTGAAAAATTTCATTCATTATTCATTATAGGTCTAATTGTGGTTATAAGTTGGGTGTCATTCTGGCTAAATCGAAATGCAGCCCCCGCTCGTGTCTACCTTGGAATTACTACTGTAATCATCAATTTTAATTATGTATCTTTTATATATATTTTCAATAATTTATAATTTTCCTAATTTAATTAGGTATTGACAATGACAACTTTAATGAGTTCAACGAATAAAGCACTACCAAAGGTAAACTCTGATGATACAATAGTCTAAATATTAAAAGTAATTTGGATTTTTAGATTTCCTATGTCAAGTCAATCGATGTTTTTCTTGGGACTTGTTTCGTGATGGTTTTTGCAGCTCTGCTAGGTAAAAATTTGAATTTCAAAATGATTTCCTATCTAATATTTTGCAACTTATTTCAGAATACGCTACGGGTATTTAAATATATAATAAATATAAATATATAAATATATAATAAAACTACCTAATGATACTATACTATGGGTAATTTAACTAGAACTTTATAATTAATAACATTTTTTTTTCTTTAGTTGGGTACTTAGCAAAGAGAATTCAAATGCGAAAAAATCATTTTGCAGCTCTACAAAAAATGGCCGCAAAAATCCAAGAAAGTCAAAAAGTGGAGCAAGAGTTGAGTAGTGGGACACACGAGGGTGAACAATACAATGAAGATGACCATGATGAACAAATGATGAACAGGAAAAAAAGTGACTCATATTCCCATGAAATGTCACAAATCCAACAAGGTGCTGGCCAAAGTGGCTTCATGTCAGATCAAGGAAAAAGATCATCAAGTACCGGAGTCACGATAATGTCCGGTGAAGAATATGGAGGTTATGAATCGTACACACATGCACCACTTGGTAATTTTTTAAAAATTATCTTTACACTGAAAAGCAACTATATTTTATTCATTTTTAGGAGCAATCCAACCTGACGGTGGCCAACAAAATGGTCAAAATGGTGATCAAAACTCAAATGAAGAGGATTCGCAAGCATCATCTGCAACGCATCCAAAGCCTAAATATATTCCACCATCTTTAAGACAACAATATCAAGTATATTTTAACAAAAAGGAGGCTGAAGAACAACAAAAAATGCAAGAAATGCAGCAGCAACAACAGCAACAACAAGGATCATCACTTGGTAGTGGAGTAAGCATTAATAAACCGCAACAACAACAAAAAGAACCATTGTATGCTCAACCATTTCATCGAGATAAATCTGGACAAAGAATTCGGCCAGGACAACAGCAACCAGTAAATCAAGATTCTGGTGAGGTATTTTATGTCCAACCTGGAAATCCAAGACCGATAGGTCAAGGACCATCTCAATATGCTAGTTCAACTTATGGTACCCGAAGTTCAACAACATCCGGTCCTATGATTTATGGTCAAATGGGTCACTATCAAGATCAGCAAAAGCAGCAACAACCCTTGATATTTTTTCCACCAAATTTGGAACAACATTGCTCAACATACCCCATGCGAAGTCATCAAGGTCAAATGGCACTTGGTGCAATCGGTAGTCCACCAGGAGATGAAGGACAAAAAGAAGGTAAAGTTACAGTCACTGAATTGTTTAGTTTGAACTAATTATGCAAATGTTGGATTGTTTTTCAGTTATTTTCTTTGAGGACAATTTAGTACTTATTGAAGATCAAAGTGGAATTGGAGGTGAGGATAATAAAGATGCTGGAATACCGCCACCAGATTACTACAATCAACAGCCGCAACTACCACCACTACCTCAAATGGGTTCAAATCCATTTTTCATACCTCAAATTTATCCTTCAGTCACCTATGATGACGTAGCAAATCGTGGATACATAAGTGGTGATAATATTGGTGCAGGAAATACAGGAAACTCAGGTGGACGAACAATGCGAAGGCAAAGGGAACGCGGACAAGGTGGTGCCAGGAGAAGAACTAATAGTTTAAAGCATTTTAATAAATCCGGTCAAGACCAGGATCTGATGATGTTTCAACAATCTGGTGATTGGTTACCCATGGAGCCAACTGGATTGATGATGGGCCCTGGAACTTTTCCTCCTAGACCTAGTCAACAACAATATGCCCAGCAACAACTACCTGATAATAACAACTATTATTATTATTCAAATACAGCTAGTGGTGGTGGTCGAAGAAAAAGTTCTGGGCATTCTAGCTCTGGAATAGATCAGCAAGGTCAATCGACATCAGCTAATCAACAACAACAAAGCGTTGTTGGTCCTGAAGAAGATTTATATTTCACTATGGGTGAACCTGGTGCTGGAGAAGGTAATTTTTTTTTGCTAAATTCATCTGACGTCAGTCTTCGAATATTTTATTATCTTTTATTGAGTTCAAATGTTTACAATTTTTTGCATATTTTCAGAATCAACTGGAGGAAAACCTGGAGATCGTTCATACTATTACTATTCTGAATCGGATGTTAATACAACACCATCATCAAGAAATTTTGGAAATGCTGGCTCAAGAAATCGTCGAATTAATCGATATCGAAGAAAATCGGGTGGACTCCGAGGTGATAATATCGATGGGCATCCACTTGATGATGTTGAAAGAGATGGAACTAGAGAGAATTACTACTATTATTGCAATTATAATCAGTCTGATGGTACAGTTCGTGGTATTAGAAGGTAAATCTCGATAATATGATATCTACTATAGGCTAATTATATTTTACTCATATTTTAGTGGCAATGAAGGTTACTTTTATGACCCACAAAATCAACAACAACTTGGGCCTGGAGGATTTTATCCACAACAAGAACAACAGCAAGGACAGGATCCACAAGGAATAAATCCATGTCATTGTAATGTAATGATGAAGGATCAAGATCCAGGCAATCCATCAATGATATACTCGATCGATCAACAACACCAGCATCACCATCATATCCATCATGCAGATGGCTCAGTTCTACGTCGTGACAGTGGAAAAAGATCTCAAATGGGAAATTACAATAGAAATAGTGGTGGTGATATACATGATTTGCAAGAACTAGGTGATGGTGGAGACCAGGAAATGCGATCACGTCGGAGATTATTGAAAAGTAACAATATTCAATCATTACCTCATCCTCATCATGGACCTGGACCCTCAACAAATTCCATGATTGCAGCATCTCTAACTCGAAACAGATTTATTAATCAGAATCGAGAACAAATGATGGATCAAGCTCAGAAAAAATCAAAACAATTGCAAATCCCCGTAAATCCAAATCAAATATGTGGAATTACCCCTTCAGATATAGACAAGTACATAATATACCTACTTAATTAATACCGTAAAAAATAGTAGGCATAAAATTTATTTACCTATTTGTCTTACAGGTATAGCCGTGTGGTATTTCCAGTTTGCTTCATTTGTTTTAATCTACTTTATTGGATAATTTATCTACATATTTCAAGGGTAATTTTTTTATATTTATGCATAATACATAATAGGTCCCTAACCTACATACCTACGTACATTACATACTGTATAATGGAAAAATTTTAATATTTTTTTAATATTTAGATTATTCCAACGAGCGACATGATTATCTTGAAACCTCCAGGTTCCTAAATAGAAAATTCTAAACATCGAAGCCTCAAGTCAATGGTGTTTTAATACTAAATTCTTTATTAAAGAAGAATTTCTAAATTATACTTATACTACATAGTATGTAATTGATTGTTATAATTTAATTATAGAATAAGTTGCCTATATTATATATTATATCCATGTTTTAAGCAAACACTTTTTGTCACTTGTTAATCTTGATTAGTATTAACTTTTACTTCTATAAGTATAAATCAATTATTGAATTTAAAAGTAATAATATTAACTCGCATGATAAATGAATAAAATTTAAATGAAATCATACCTTTACTAATTACTATTAGGTACTATTTACTATACCATACGAGGAAATTAATTTTAAAAGTTAATTAATTTACTCATACATATACTATGCTATTACTTAATTATTATTTAAACTAAAAATAAGGACTGACTATTTTCGACTTGTACCTAAATTCTAATTGAGAAATGTCCTAATCTGAATCTGAAATTAAAAGGCTTTTTTAATACCTAGACCTAGGTATACATTCTAGTTTTAGCACCTACCAATTTTATTATGCAAAAAATTGTATCAAAAAATATTTTATCTCAAGTTCAAGTTTTATAGATTGGCACAGGCACCTTATTTATACTATATACGTACTTAGAATACATATAAATTTTATCAATTTGCTTTCAAATCGAAATATAACAATATACCCAATTATCTAATCTATCTACCTAATCAAAATTATTGGCCATTATAATTTATTTTCGATAAAAATTTTATTTGTAATAAAAAAATACGTGTACTGAACTCTATATATAATTATATCATTATTCATTATCTATTATTCAATACTTTAATCCAAATGTAAATACTTAAAGAACAATCAGGCAGTTATTCGATACTTCAATATAAAATTAGTTACAAAAAAACGAGATTAAGAAATATAGATACCAATCTACAAAACATCTAGTAAAAAATTTTAAGATGAGAAAATAATTTTAGCATAAATTATGGCCAATGATACAAAGGATTCAATCTATTCAATTTCTCAATCCAAGACCTTGGGTAGGTACATATTAAATAAATTCAATACTACCAGTAGGTAATATTTTATTTTAAATGAGTTAGGCATTAAAATGTAATTTTATTTTTAAATTCTTTCAGAATCAGATGGACAACAAACAAACTATTCGAATTATAGTGAATATCCAATTGTAAATCAGCCGCAAAGTTTTCGTGGAAATGATAATCTAGGATTGGATTTGGCAAATAATAATGATCTAAATGGACATGGACTTGAAAAACTAATCAGGCTTGAGAAAGTTTTTATAAAACAAAAGTTAAACTTGATTGAAAGTATGAGATTATACAGAATATTACTTATCATATAAATCTTTTCTAAAAATAATTTTGCAGGTAGGTATATTAATAAAATGATCCAAAATAATACATTTTGTTGTTTCTAGTTTTTACGAAATGCGAAATGAAAAAATCCTACGATATTTTGAACAAACAGAATGATATAGTATTAAAAGCCAAGGAAGAATCAACATGTTCGAAATTATGCACAGGAAACTGTAAAACCTTTCAAAATATCGAATTAAAAGATTCATTGGGAAATATTGTTATTCACATTGAAAGACCTAGGAGATGTCTCAATTGCTTTTTTCCATTTTGTCTTGAGGTATGTAAAAATAAAAATAAACAGAATTAAGCATTTTCTTGACATTAATTAAAATCTAT
Organism: Nanhermannia cf. coronata Gr-Ori-00579; assembly: GCA_034699045.1. NCBI lineage: Eukaryota > Metazoa > Arthropoda > Arachnida > Sarcoptiformes > Nanhermanniidae > Nanhermannia > Nanhermannia cf. coronata Gr-Ori-00579. Next base: position 7,837 of record JAQIXA010001410.1, on the reverse strand, counting down.
TACCTACTTTTATAAAGGATTTGAATATCTATTCACCACCTGGAAATTTAATTGGAAAAGTTAACCAAAAATGGTCGATGAAACCAAAATTTATCGTTAAAGATGAATTAGAAAAAGTTATTTTTATAATCGAAGGCCCTTTGATTTTATGCTCAAGTCCTTGCTATGATGTAGAATTTAAAGTAAGTTTAAATACTTATAATGCATAGCTATATAGATAGCTAATCAAAATTCCAATTAGTAAAAAGATTAGAAAAGTTAAAAATATTTATTTTACTTTTCTATCATTAAAATACTGCTATTTTACAAATATAGATTTTATCTTTAAACGGGACAAACGGTATCGGAATTGGAACAATTAAAAAGAAATGGAATGGTTGTTTTAAAGAAACAATTTCTGATGCTGATCATATTGAACTCGAATTTCCTACAGACATAAACACCAAATTTAAAGCGAATTTGGTAAATGAATTAAAATTAAATAATCTACCAAACTAGATAACATAATAATAATAATATAATCTAAAATTTTACATTTTGATATAAAAATATAGATAGGAGCCTGCTTTCTTATATCGAGTAAATTAGAAAACATTTCTTTTGCAAGAAAATGATAACAATAAAAATAAATACTTACAGTTAATAACTTCATGTATCATAAGTTGGTTTGTGGGAAGCGATTATTCTTTTCTGTTCTTCTTGACTTTCTTTTTTACAATTTTCAACTGTAGTCATATTGGTTATTAATTCTTTTTGTACTTCAAGAGGTGCTTCAAGCATTTCTAATGGAACCCATCTCTTCTTTAATTCTATTTTAGAAATAAATAGCTTTAATAATTGCAAATATAAGTTTATTTATTTATTAAACTTAAGATTAGTTTTAATTTACCCAAAACAGCCTGGTCTTCATTTGGGTGGTCTTTTTTCACATGATTTCTCATATACCTTATTAGGTAGAAAAATTGTCAATATTTCAAATAGCGTATAGAAATTTATTGTTTTAAATTGAGCAGAATTATTTACCTTCTAATCGCAAAGGTCCTTGGACAGTAAGTACATTTTGTTTTTTCACCGATTCCATGTCTTACAATCAAGTGGTTCTCCAATTCCCTATATTAAAATAAAATTACAAAATATTTCAAGATATAACTAACAGAATTGAAACTAATCTGTAAACCTTTTAAAAAGAAATGACATTTCGCATTCGGGACATTGTTTTTTGGCCGATTCTGGATGAGTGTGACAATTAAACATATGTTTTTTGAGTCCAAAGCTAAAAAATATTTCACATAATTGGAATTAGAAAACATGAAGTTTAATTAGAACAGAATTATTATGTAAATTACTTTGTTTTCAATACTACATCACACAATGTGCACTTGAAATTACGTACTTCAATATGTTTTGAAATGTGTATTTCATAATTTGCTCTAAAAAATTGGGAAAAGATAAAAGATTAGTATTAGGTATATTTTAGCAATTACTTAGGTATTATAAATAATACATATATTAATGCGGTACATTTTTATTGATACAATTCAACTCTAAAAAATCAAGTCACAACACAACTTTAATAAAAATCACAAATTGAGAACATAGATTTGGTTTTCCAAAGTTGAATTATAAATAAATAGTAAATAGATCCAACTAAATTCAGTTTTATGGAATATGTACCTTCTATTTGCGGAATAGTTACAATTTTCATGATCACATTGATATTTTAATTTTTCGCCGATTCCGTGAAACGAACGCTGGTGATATTCAAAATTTATCCGTTGTGTAAATATCTTGTTACAATTTGGGACTTTACAAGCAAATTTTAACTGATGCACAGCTGTCTGGTGAATATTTAAGCTATATCTTTTGTCGAAAACTAATAAAATAAATATTATATGATATTAAATGCTTACTTTAAGTAAGTTACTAGTAAATACAAACTTATCACAAAAATTATAATACCTTTAGCACAGATATCACAAATGAATGTTTCATTCTTTGGTATTACTTCATGCACCTTACGTTGATGACCCTAAAAAATTAAAAATATATACTAGGAACCTAACAATATTTTTGTAGTGAGTTTATTTAGAATAATCCGTTCTTACACGTAACAAGCTGGGGCTTGCGAAACTACACACACATTTATCGCATTGATGATCAAGTTGAAGTATTTCACCATGAGATTTCATATGCCGTGCTAAACGTCCTAGAAAATGAAATAAAATTAAAATCAATTATTAGTAGGTATTAGGATTAGATACTTTTTTACTCAAATAGTAGAAAAATGCAATCAATTATGTTATAAAAGTTTACCCAAAGATATAAAGTCTATTTTAAATTTGGCACTTGCACAATCGGGATAATTACAAAATAATGGACCCTTTTCTTTTTCAATAGGTGTTTTCTTGGGTCTTGTATCAATATTATGAATTCGTAAGAGATGATATCTAATTCGCCCTTTAACCCCTTTACCTATTTAAAAATAATAAATTATAATTATTCCTTATTCTTATTACTTAGGTACATATTATAATAATCATCATATTATACTTTTAGTACACTACATACCTTCGAATAATTTTCCACACTGGTCTATAAAAATAAAAAAGAATTCTTAAAAAAGAATAGGATAGGTAAATAAATTGTACCCTATATTATTTTAATAGGTAGTACTTTACCACATTTGATTTTATCAGGTACATTTTTTCCATCCAATTGTAGTAAAGTGGTGTTTTCATTAACATTAAGTTGATCTTGATCAGATACCGATGACTTGAGAAGTGATATTCTTTCGGGTAAACATTGATGTCTCTCCAAATAGGATTTTTTCGAGAAGTTGGCCTTACATCTTCCACAAGCAAATTCACCACGTGGCTGCGTTTTGTTAATTCTCTTTTTTGAATTATTTGGATTATGTACAGTATTTAAATGACGATTTATTCTGCAACTCACTCTATAAAATATGAACCAAAACGTATATTAAATACAACAGAATAAAGTAGTTACCTAATTTTAAGATATCTAGTACAAAGAATATTTACTTACCCTTTGCCTACAAATATAACCGGACAGAGAGGACAAGTCACTTGATCGATTCCATTAACTTTCTCGATTTTATAATATTTAGCATATTTGTTAGATGTTGATTTTTCTTTCTTCAATTTAATTTGTATTGAATGAACACTCCTTAAATGCCTTAATAATTTACGTTTTCGATCATATTTATCTCCTATATACTGTTTTGGACATTTTGACTTTGGACACTTTGTAACACCTGATGGACAATTGACAATTTTCATGAAAGTAAAGTACGACATGTGTGTATCATCGTCTGGTAGATCATCCGACTCTGTTTCAGATCCATTTAAATCATCGGTGGTTTTAACATAATTTCCGATTTCATGCTTATTCATCATATGTTTCAGATAATATTCTCGTCTTTTGAATTGTATATTACACAAATCACATTTAGTTGTTAATATTGATCTTGATATTTTAAGCCTCCTTTTGAATGGGGTATTGACCGATTTAATATTGCCATTGCCATTGATTTCTACTTTTCCATTGTTATTAATTTTTTCATCACATCGAGTTAGAATAATCTGTAAAGGCTTAAGGTTCCACAATGATCCAAATGTTGGCTTAATGTCATTCAAATTTAGGTTAAGGTCATCAAAAGTTGAATATGGATATAAGATTGGCAAGTCATCATCAAAGTCATCGAAATTGTTGAAATCCTCATTAGCTGCATTTGGCTCATTATAGTCAGCATTCTGGTCCTGATCTACTATTGATGGAGCTATATCTAATGAAAAAAAAATATATCAGTCAATCTCATAAAATAAATGTCAATACATAACATAACATAACATAACATAACATAACATAACATAACATAACATAACATAACATAACATAACATAACAATATTAATAAAATAAAAGGTAAATACATTCAGATAATTCAACCTGAAAATAAACCCCGAATTTGGCCTCAATTTCACATGTATTTTTATATATGAGGCAAAAATCAGATTTTTCAGGGCCGAACTAAATTACCCACTACTGACTTATTTATAAACAATAAATATAATAATCATATAATTCATTATGTAAACAGGCCACACCACAGGCTAACCAGCAAAATAAATTTATTTTGATCTCATTCTCAATTTGACAATTTCGACTAGTAAATAAATACCTTGTAAAATGAGGTTAAAATATGGTTTTTCAGAACCAAATTTAATGGCAGGTAAGGTATAGTTTAAATTTTACTTACTTTGTACAATGCTTTTTCTCAATTGAAATGACTCGAACGATGACGATACAGATACAGATGACAATGGATCATTTTCTTGTAGACTTTTCTTGTACCCCTCAATAAATTCATTCTGGATTTTTTGTCGAAATTCAGTGAGCCTTTTTTGGACAGCTTGCAGTTCCTTTAATGTGTCTTGGACTTGGTCAATGCATTTGGAACAGTTTGTACATAATCTAAAGTTAATTAACTTGGTTTCATTTTTGACATAAAATAATTCATCAAAGTTGTTCAATGTAGAGAATAAATTGCTCAGAGTTTTACAGATCATCAGATTTGGATTTGGATTTGAAAGGCGATTTCGATGAGATACTTCCTTGAAACAGATAAGGCAGTTGACCATGTCCATGTCCAAATAATTATCTTATTTATAAAATTTCACAATTTAATTTTTTATAAAAAAAACAACTTCTCTTCTATAATTTTTCCTATTTTATTTTTTTATTTGAAGTTGTTTGAGAATGAACAATGAATTTCAAATAGAGCTCGAAATAAACTTTGGAATTGGAATTTTGAAACGCTGAAATCAATTGGGCTAAATGAGATTTCTTATTTTTCTAAAAATCTATAAAAACAGTCTATATTCTATAAATAATATATAGAAAGCTAAAGTCTAAAGTTGAGCAATTTAGCTTTAGCTTGAAAAACCAGATTTAGACCTTTAATTTGTTTGAATTGGATAATTTAGACTTATCCAAAATTAGGGTTTTCAAAATATAACAAAATCGTAAAATCCCTATATTGCCTTCTACTTCATAATTCATGGTATTCTTTCCTTTCTTATCACAGTTTCCAATCTGCAACTGCAATTCTATCCTATATAGTTTTTATCCATTTATATTATGATTACATTTATTACAGCTTAGGTTTTCTCAAATTTTAAATTAAATAGGTAGGTAAAGGTAAGATTAAAATATGTAGGTACCATGAACTAATGGCCTTAAAGTCTCGATATGAAATAGATTCTAACTAAAGATAGGTATTGGATGGATTGGGAAGTGTAATGTGTGACTGTGTATTTACTTGAACCTTTTTTTCATTTCAGGAGTAAAGTCTAGTTAATTTTTTTTTAATGTTTAGGTTTAGATCCTTTTTTAATAAGCTCTATTATAATTTATTATAGCACATTATTGGATTTTAAAGTTTGAAGATACATTTTTATTAATGTTGGGTACTCATAATCAAAATTAAAGTCGCAGTACCTACCTTATATATGTAACGGAACGGGTACCTAAATATTAAGTAGGTAAGGTATAACAGTGGATATGTATTTAACGTTTAATTTCTAAACTACGTGTCTTGTTTGACACTTTCGATATCCATTAAAAAGTGTTTCAATTTAATACGATAAAATATTTACTTACCTTAATTATGTTTTAAATATTAAAACCTAGAATTGAAATTGAAATCCATATGTATACGAGCATATTCAACTTTCATATCCTTAAACCTAAATAAACAGAAAACTCGTGTATATATTTTGATCGTCAGTTTTTGATGACATTTCTCTGAAGTTGAAATGCTTGGATTCTGAAACCTGTACAAAATGGATAAATTGGCATTTTTTCTATACAAATTTACAATACAGTCAGCTTCTAAACTTTGTGTTTATCCGATAATTATAACCGGATTATTTGTTCCACCAAAAAGTAAAAATTGTCTAAAAAAGGGTACAATTCACCTTGAAATTGATAAAAATTCCTTCAAGTATACTATATCCTGCATTTCATTTGCATTCAATGGATTTTACACAATTTATCGAATCATCTCATTTAAATGGACATTTGACCTCTATGGGATTTCGACACCTTTGGCAATGCACATTTTCTTCACATTTGCCATGTGTCTTGCACTTGTGGTCCACTTTTTCTTACTTTTAAATATCAAGGATTTTGTCTATGTTCATAAACAGGTGAATCAAATCATCAACATGGATCAGAGTAAGATTTTGAATTTATAAAAAAAAATTAGAAATTCTACTGAAATTTTAAATTTTATTAGATACAAAAATGCGGAAAATTTGGTTGGAGAATTTATCAGCTCAACTATTCACAATTTATTTTGTCTCATTTATCATTCTGGCAAGATTTTGCATGCCACTGTATTTCATATTTAATTCAAATGTACCTGTGTATCTCTACAGTATTTTCTCTGGATGTTTGAAAAGTAACATTTTTGTCTGGGTATTTTGGTCATTTATGGAATTTTATACCACTTCAATGACAGGGGATGTGATGTTTATCATGTGCTCTTTTGAAATGGAAGTTTTTTTCTTTGATCTTCATTCATTGACTTATTTAAGGTAAAAATGAGTATTTTTTTTTGAAATTTCTCAATAAAATATGAAATGTCCTAAATAATTCTATTTATAAATTTAATATGTACCCTAAAGATAATTTACATTATTTATAGCAAAACCGAGGAAATCCAACCAAATAAGAAAATCAAGTTGTACCAAAACCTTTACATTATTAATACAATTCTAAACAAAATCGTCTCACACAATTTATTCGGTGTTCAAATTTTCGTCACTTTAATTGGGATATTTTGCCTATACTTTGCCCTACACTTTAAGGACCAAATGGTCCTCTATATTTATGTCTTATTTCCTGGAGCTGCTTTCAATTGCTTTCTCTATACAACAACATTTTTCCTATTTTATTCAAGTGTTTTGAAAAAATCTCAAGATTATTTGTCAAGTCTTAAATCGCTCATGAAAACTTTAGGAACTTGTACCAGTCAAAAAATTCTTGAAAGGCAAATTCATTCATTACCGAAATTCGGATTGAAATTCGGACCAACTGGCAAAATTTCATTTCCTCTTATAATCTACCTGAATGATTTGATTGTAAGCAATTATCTTGCTGTAAATATTTGGTTGAATGAGTTCAAAAAATAACTTTTAATTACATTTTTTGTACAAAATATAAACTTTTAAATATTATTAAGATTATCACTTTTGCTTGTACTAACTACTAATTTCATATTATTGCTTGTAATTGGTAAATTCAGTCCGGAAAGTTTTTCCAACCCTGAAAATAAATATTTAAATTAGATAAAATGTCAAATTTTTTTATACTTTGGTCTTACATTTAAAATGCTTAGGATGAGAGATTTGCAGTTTTCGGATAATTTTTCGATTACAAATGTAAATTAAAGTGATCCAAACTCCATCGAAGCAAATTAGAGTTCGGAAAACAAGCAAATACCACAATGTTGTGTTGCGTCTAAAATTTAAAAAAAAAATTTAAAATCTGGTTTAATTAATATAATTAATAAAGGATATTCATAGAATATGATTACTGTTACTAAAAATGTCTTAATCAGTAGAGAAAATAAGAGCCAAAAAAACCATTTTTAGGCAAATCTACAGGTTTTAGAAATACCAAACCAAAAACCATGGTTTTTGTCCTGCCTCACTATACAGTCAAATTTCATTGCAAAATCTCGTTGATCTGTTGCATTTAAAATTCAAATTCCAGAAATTTTGTGGGGTTTTGGCCACTTGGCTGGACAAAAA
>JAQIXA010001409.1:0-25090 GCA_034699045.1 Nanhermannia cf. coronata Gr-Ori-00579 | reverse complement strand
TGGGGGTCCTTCATGCCAAGTTTGGTTAAGATCGGTCCAGTAGTTCTCGAGTTATCCTCTGGACAAACAGACAGACACAGACAGACAGACAGACAAACAGACGGACAAAGTGCAAGCAAAGTTGAATAGTAGGTACTCGCTTCACTCGCACAAAAAACAGTTTATGCATCAGAAAAACAATATAGAAAGTCTAGGTTTTCACTTTTTAGAAAACTTAATATAAGTAGTAGTACTATGAGTACCATAATATATAGAATAACTTGGGAATATCAATTTCTATTTCAAAATTACAATCTAAAGTGAGATTGAATACCTATATTATCAAATTTTATGTCATACAAAGTAAAAGATACCGTAAAATTTGATAAAATCTAAATGAACCTACTTATGTAAATAAACATGTTTGAAATTTGGAGTTTGTATACAAATGCCTATAAGGCTGATACTGACACATTCTAAATTTTTCTTATGTACATATTGTATTATAGCACCTATTGTTTAGGATTTAGGATAATTACTATTTTAATAATTGAGTGTAATTTGAAGAAATTCGGAGAAATCTACCAAAAATCTATTTGAGTTAAATAACTACCGACACCGACCTACTAAATAACTATATGTACAATTAGGTACTACATACTACATAGTACGAGGATACCTTATTTTGCGCTCAAAGTTTAGCATATCTATTTATTTCCTTTTTGTCACCAATACATGTTGTGTAATGTATGGTGAAAGCAAATAAATTCACAAACACATTTGTAATTCTCAGTTTTAATTAAAATTTTAGAGATTTCAATCTCTGAGATTTCAAATAGTGTTATTTATTAATTTTAAAAACAATAAGTAAGGGTACCCTGAATATCAAATGTAGGGTACATAAGTAATAGCTGTATCCTCGATTTAAATTCTTTAAATTTAAAAGTAAATACATACGAGTATACTTAAACTCTAAAATATTAAATTAAATGTCGTTGGGTACTTTTACAGTTTCAGGTGGCATTTGGCCTAATTACGAGTAGATAGAAATTTGAGAGAAATCATTTTGTTAAGTATTTTCTAAAAAAAGTTCATTTCCTGTTTTTTAACTCGTGATCATATCCATACCTATACCTTAGGTATATACTTTTAAGAACCTAATAATTTGATCTAGTAGTTGAAGGTAATTTAATTATTTTTTAATTTTTAAGGTTTCGGCTAAAATCGAGGTGGAATCGCGTTAATTTCTTCTTGGCTCATTTGGCTGTAGCAGATTTGCTTGTAACGTTTATTCTGATGCCCCTTGAGGTAAGTTGCCATTTGCTCTACTACTGATACTATTAGACTTACATAATATGAGATAAAACTAGAAATTAATTAAATTTATAGAATACATTAGAATACATTAGAAAACAGGCTTGAGCAGTCAAAATTAATCTCTCTACTCTTGTGGAAAATTCTACTATCTAGTTCAAAAAACAAATACCTCAACATGTATAAAAATAAAAACCTTGAAATGGTTTAAAAGATTTAGTAGTACCTATAAGTACCTACTAGTACTACGTATTCGTACCTGGTACCTTTACATATCTAACATAGGGATATCTAATGATACGCTTTAAAAAAATTCTATTAATTCCTAATGATATTTTTCAAAAATTTTGAGATACGGCTATACAGTAAAGTACATCTTATACTCGAAGTAATTCGTTAAAAATTTGATACTTTTTTAGAATTTTAATCTGGATTTAATTTTTCACCTTAATTACTTTCACTAAAGAATTATGTAGAAAATGATTGTTCATTTTATGAATTGGTTTCTAAATATATGTGTAAATACTGAATATAGGTAGATACATTTTATAACAGTAGTTAGTAAGAATATCGTTAATAGTTAGTACGAGTATTACTCTTATTACTCATAGTTACTCGTATTACTCATAGCCACTCGTATTACAGTATACTCACAGTATAGTTAATCTAGAACTATACCAATACATAATACACTATTTGAATCTAATCGAAAAAATAATTTAAAAAAATAAGCTCCTACTTTAGAGAAAATTTTATGTATGCTTAAAATGAAAAATTCTTGAAATGTATTATAATATGTAGGGTACTTTGTTTTGAGTAATAGAGAATTCGACCATGTCGTAATACTATGTAATAACTTACATAATATCATATACCGTACCTAGTAAATATTAGTAGTACTACTGATACTACGATATTATCTTTACATCGCATAGTATACCCTACCTACATATTTTTAAAAAAATAATTTTTTAGAAAATAGATCAAAAGAACTCTAAAATACTGTTGTATTAAATGAATCTTGACGTTTATACTAGAACCGTTTGATAGGGGTCATTTGCCGGGATACATTTTGCCAAGATTCAGGGGCGGTTTTCCTGGATAGACATTTACCTAGAGCATTTTTGCCAAGATGGAGATTTGATGATTTTGTTAGTCTTGCTAGTCTTGAATCTTTCACTATAAATACATCTAGGCAAAATGGCCATCCAGACAATCTTGGCAAATAACCCCTATCAAATTTCGCCTACATATATGTCCCCTTTCAAACGGTTAGTACGCAAAATGCCTATTACCCATCAAATAGATACATTTCAAGTAGCCTACTCAAGTAGGCTGGGCATTATAATTTCGAGGAATTTCTAATGCATTTTTTTAAATATAATTTTATAAATTACTAGTAGGTACTTGTCTTGTTGTATGTACATACTTGTACATACCATATTTGTACGATCTACCTACTTACTACATATTTAAAATAGGTAATAGTAATAGTATAATAATATCTTTTGCTTTTTTGCATATTTTATTCAGAAAAATGTATTAAGTGCATAAGAACGTAGAAAATTGAAAAAAATTTGAATTCTTTTTCAAATTTACTATTATGTAATGTATGTAGTTGTAGTACTATTTAGGTAATACAATGGTTAAGTGATTCTTTGTCAAAAGAATCCTTTCATTTGGAAAATAAAAAATTCCTTTTATTATTTTTCTGATATTGTTGAACTATAAATGGAAATGGAGTATTACAACATTTACTACAGAATAAGTACCTAAACCTTAGGTATTACATATTGCTTGTAAATCTTGTTCATAATAATAAGATGTAGGTAGTATCAGTTATAAAATGGAGCTTCTTAATTTTTTCCTTTATAGGTCTATCTAATTGTAAGGTTTATACTTTCATTAGAAAGTTCTTACGAAATGACAAGGCAAGTACAAGAGTAGATTTTAATCAAAAATTTAGAATTTTGAAATTTTTTTTGACTACTTATATTACAGTTCTTTGTATTGTATTAGAAGCCCCTTTTCTCATGCTCATTCACATTTATTTATACGTTTTAGCTTTTAGCGTTTCAGGTTCAAATAATTTTGAAAATACCTACCTAAATACTTCCTTAATTTCATTGATATTGCATATAGGTATACCTATATATTATGCACATACTTACATGCACATACATGCATTATGCACTTACTTAATAAAATATTAAATACAATTTTATTCATATACTGCTAGTTTAGTTCAATATACTCGTAACTAGGCTTTAATCAACTCACTAGAAGTTGATTATAAATTGTGCGAGCAAAGCAAAGCGTTGTAAACGTCTCAAATTACCCCATTTTTCAGGGACAAATGTCAATTTTCTGGTTAAATGGACATCAAATTCGGAATCACCGTCATCGATCACCCTTAGTACACTTAAACCGCTTTTTTGATTTCTCCCATTTGATTAACATGGGGAACACTTAAAGGGTCCCTTCACCCCAAGGGATGGGGCAATCTGAAATTTTTTTTCCAGCATGCACAACTAGACCCTATAAGGGTCCTTCATACCAAATTTGGTCAAGATCGGTCCAGTAATTTTTGAGTTATGCCGCGAACATACAGACAGACGGACAAAGTGCAAAAAAAGTTGAATAGTAAGTGCTCGCTTCGCTCGCACAATCAATAAAAATACTATAGGTATAAAAAGAATTTTATTTGATAAAAATGAATTCCAGAATCCAGCAGAATACAAAGAATAATCTACGCAATATTTAGAATGAAAGGATAAAAAAATTAATAAACTACTAGACTCTAACTCTAAACCCAAACATACAGATACACATGACAAATATTTACAATTTACATATCATTTACTCCTACATTCTACATCTTAAATGCAATATTAATACTTAAGATTAGTAGTACCCTACACTATTTACTTATACAATAAGTACCCTACCCCTACCTATCTGTAAACATGAGTAGTACATTAGTGTAGGTAAATATGTCAGAATAATTATTAATTTAGCAAGGTACTAAAGATTACAAGTATTCTATACATTACAGCTTTCACTACTACTGTGCTATAAGTTGTATGTACTTACTTTTAGTAGTTTTAAAATGTTTATTTTTACTTTTCAGATTGGGTGGGCAGGTTTGTAATATGTTTATTTAATATTTAAAAAATTCTTTAAGTACATACTTGTACAATAAGGTTTTTTTTTTAAATTTCAGCCACGGTATCTTGGGAGGCAGGTGATATAGCTTGCAGGGTTCTATCATTTTTTCGAACATTTGGGATCTATTTGTCGGGTTTCCTCCTCGTTTGTATCTCACTAGATAGATACTTTGCAGTACTCAAACCTCTCACATTACCGGAAGCAAATCGACGAGGTAGAATAATGATCTATACTGCCTGGTTCGCTAGCTTTCTCTGTTCTTTCCCTCAGGTAAATTACCATAATAATAATATCCTAAATTATGAGCAAATATTTGCTTAATTAAGTCTTGAGGTTTATTTTTTTTATTTCATCTACCTCTAATAATATTTAATTTAATATGATACGATGTTTATCTTACCATTACTCATTCACTATATAGGCTATCATATTTCACGTGGAGAAACATCCAGACTATCCATGGTTTGAACAGTGTATCACTTTCAACTTTTTCCCATCTAAATTGGCAGCGGATGTGTATTTTCTATTTGGGTTCATTGTCATGTATGGATTTCCGCTTTCAATGATCATTATCTGCTATTCTGCTATTCTTATGGAGATTTTCAAAATCAATCGACTCATCAAAAAAGGTAAAACACAAAAAAAAGCATTATTACCTAGATAGCTATTCAAATATTCAATTCTAAATTCTGGTCCTAATTGATAAGAATTAAGATTTTACGCACTTTTATAACAAAAATCAAAAAAAAATCTCATCAAATCCTACTTGGTAATACAACTATTTTTACTGATCTGATGTCTGATGACTATATGAAAGTGGTAAATTCAAATTTAGGCATAAATAAGCCATAAATTTACTGACATTGATCATAAGGATTCTATAAATCCTATTCAATTTGCAATAATTTAACTATTAACATTAATAGCAATGAAATTAAGTACCTACTTACCTAATCAATATGAATTTTAGATTTAATCCCAGATTATTACAAGGATTTATGTAATAAAGTTCTATAAACTAAAATTATTCTTACTATGTATTAATACCCTGTACCCTACCATAATAATAATAAGGATACGAGTATTATGTCGAATTAAACCAAAATATTATGAGAGGATTACAAATATTTTAATAATGTAATAAGTAATACCCTATCCTATGCCTACAAATGCTTTTTTTGTTTCAAAAGATTGTAAGCATTTCCAGTAAATTGGATTAATTTCTCTTTAGGTACTTACATACAAGTATAATAAAATAAGTACCCTACGCCCTACATGCTAAGGTACATAGTATAGAGTAGTTAAGTACATAATATACATAGTACAGAGTACTCTACCTATTTTAATTTATTTCTTTTTGATTCTTGTCATTAATTCTTTCAATAGGTAGGTATATCATATTTTAGAGATATTTTTAACGATACTCTTGGCTTTATTCATGCAATAAACTGTATACAAATGTTGTTTTTTTCAACAATAGTCAGTGGTTTTGGCAGTTTAGGATGATTTTAAGTACCTACCTACAAGGTTTTACCGCATTCTACAGAATCGACTTTTTCAATTCTCAGAATCAAATTATAGCTTTGAATTAGTCAGTAAGTAAGTATAATATGGGAGTAAAGTAAAACTTTTATGAATAAAACTATTGTTAGAAATCTTAGATGTGGAAAATCGAGATATTTCTAAAAATATTGATAAAAGTACCTACTATACAAACTGATACTTATACTGATAGCTAGTACAAATGAAGGTAGATGTAAAGAAAGCCTGAAAATTGAAAATAAAAAAAATTTGAGGACTTTGCAAACTACTTACTGTATACAGATATATAGATGTTTAGGTAGGTACTTAAGTTTGGTTTGAGGTTTTAGGATTACGAGATATTTTTATATCTTATCTCTTTACACAAAAGATCTCTGATCGATTTCCTCTGTAAGATACTTAACTGAGAGAATAAAACAGAAATAAAATACCTAGCCATTAAATTTGACATTAGGTTTAATACTAATACCGATAGTAGAAGTTTGAAAAGTGCAAAAATGTCAAATTGTTGACCTCATTCAGCCAAACTAATAAATGACCAGTTTATATAAATTAGTAATAGGTAAAAATAACGAATTCTCTGAATTTTGAGAATTTTTTTGATTTTTATAAACTTTTCTAAGTTCTTGAACAGCATTTGTAATTACTCGCACAAGCTCATTTGATTCTACAGATAGAGATACACATAGTCCAAATGATCCATAAAAAGTACAAAAATTTCTTCCAGTCGAGGAAATCAATTAAAAAAATATCTGAAGCCCAACAATAGATTCCAGACGTATGCGATATTATCAAAGGTTATTGCCATATCACCCATTTTTCCATTTTTTTATGTCTAGAAAACAATTAATTGGATCCTCTTATCAACCCACTCACGATCTAATCTTCAAATAAACAGTCTGAAATCTCTTTCAAAATAGAATTTCTCTATAGAGTACCTACTTGTTAAGCTTATATAACAAAGAAATGTCTCTATAAAGTATAAAAAATATAATACATAGAAATTCGAGAAACTTCGAATTTTTGATTTGTTTCAATATTTGGTTCTAGGTACAGGGTAATTCAAAAAAATTCTATAAAAAATTGTCTTGAGCTTTTAGGATTAGTCCATAGATAGAATCCATTTTTAGGAAAGCTTTATTTTGTGAAATGCCATACATAATGGACAATTTTTTAATTACCAATCTTAATATGTATTAGATAACTTTAAGCTAATTATTGACGTACAAAACACGTCTACAAAGTTCCGGAAATAAATGTGTAAATGAGAGTTGTAATTAATTCAGCTGTGCTCTCATTTGTAGTCAGTAAGCAGCAGAAAAGGGTCATTTCAATTTAAATTCTCCAAAATTAAATTAGCACTCATTTACATAAAATTATCATCAAATCTGTTTTGTCTGGAGATTTCTTCTAAATTGAATAGTTAGAACACTTTTAAACTTTTAAGAGAAAATTACCAAAATTTGACAAGAATCTTTCTAAACTTTTGTAAGGTATTTTAAATCTCGAAAATTGAACATATAATTACTTAATTAGATATACTATGAAAGTATTACAGTATCTAGTATCTAGTCCTACTAGGTGAAAAATATAACGAGTTCACGACTACAAATATACCCTTAGGATCAATAATTTTGCTTATTTTTTTTATAAAATTTATATTACATACCACAGACACAGACAGACCCTTTGATGTAGATACATCACATACATTACATAACCTAGATGAGATATGACAAAAATATAAATGAATTTAAGAAGTAACTTGATACATATTCTAAAGAAACACTACTGTTTTACCTTATCCTCATACCAAACCAATATCAAGTACCTACCTACCCCATTTTCTCTTTTTTTTTTCTCCTCGAAAAATATAATATGTCAACAAAATCAAAGAATAATTTCAGAGATTTTTCTAAAGTAAATATAAGTACTACATACCAACTGTAATGTCTAGTATCGAGGGTACTTGTTATTTAGATGAGTACAGATAGGGTAAAGGTCAGAATTGATAAATGTTCTTATTCTTAGAACTAGATTTACCTCTTTTGTAAAATTATCCAAGTGCATAAGTTAGGTACTTTAACTATTTGACCATTAAAAGTCTGCAAATACGAGTACTGAAGGTCATTTTATAAAAAAATTCTAAATCTAAAATTACATGCACATGCACTCGTAGGTATAGTATCTTTAGGTACATACATATTAGTGGGAAAAATTCACTTTGATAAAAGAGTTTTAATCAAATTAAAACTGTTATTTCGCCTATCTTGAGAACTTTAAAAAAAATTATGATCAAGATGCCTTACATTCTATATACTTAAGTGGGTATTATTACAGAGAGAGATTTTATTTTCTTTAGTTTCAGACAAAAATATTCAGCCAAGCGAACTTGAGCTTTTAAGGATTTCAAAGAAAGGACAGGAAAAATAAATTCTATCTTTTATTTCTTATCTTTAGTACTATTGGTATCCTGTAAGTAATATAAGTATCAGTATGAGATAAAGCCTAATCCCTTTAAACATATTTACACTTTGTCTTACTTGCTTGCAAAGTTTCTCGGATGCAACTTCTCCTCAAGAATTTAAGTAGATAAAAAAGTGGCAAATTAGATTAGGCTAAAGTTTCAATTTAACATTCTAGCCATAATACCGTATAGTACTATTATGTGAATTCTGAGATATACAAAGTTTTTCAAATGTTCATCAGACAATCTTCTTTTTATTTTAAATCTAATTAAGTAAATTAAAAGAATTTATGTCTAAAAGTTTTCCAAGGAATAAGCACCAAAAAGACTAGGATTTTGATTTGAACAAATTCTGCAATTCTGCAACTTATACAGATTATTTTTTAATTTAGAGTTTAGGGGTATCTGTATCTGTAGTATGTAAAAAGGCATTTCAGGGTCATTTTATTTCATTTTTACATTTATGTAGTGTACCTACTCATCTTTAGTACCCTACTTTCATTTTTTTGTAGTTAGACTTCGAACTTTAGACCTCTAGGCTACTTATGGTATACTTATGTGCAGGAAGTTTTAGAAACTCTGTACAAGTTGATATGTTTAAGCTAAGGAAATGAAAAATTCGAAATCTCAAAGGGATTTAATAAATACAATAATAAGAACTACTGACTACTACTACTACGTAGTCTACGTAGTCATGCCTATTTACTTAAGTGTACTATCACAAAGTTTTAAGTAAGTCTTAAGTAGGTACCTAAACTAATACATTTACATATAAATAATAATACTTTTAGGTACTAAATAAAGCATAAGATGCTATAAATGCAAATGTTTAAGTTTAAATTGTTTTTACTATTATTTGTCAAATTCATAACTAGTTTAACTATTGGTACAATACTGACTGGTCAAAAAACAACTGGTTCAAATTATAATGCCACTAGAATTAGCCCATTTCACACTTTCGCAAGATACTACTATATTAAGAAAATTATGAAATAAAAACAAAAAATAAATTATATTTTGGGCTAATTCTAGTAGCATTTATAATTTGGACCAGACGGTAAATAATCCGACTATCATATAAGCTTACACTTTTTTCTATAATAACTAATCCAAACTAGATTTTACTACAATTTCTTGGAGTATGTCTATAATTAATTCCATACCCACATCACATAGTAGATGTGAGAATTAAAAATGTCTAAAAAAGACTACTTAAGTAGGGTAGGTATATTATATTTGCCAACTTTTAATGATATCTGTATCTCAAATCTCAACTTGAATCTCATATATGTATAGGTACATATTAGTACTCGTATCTATTGACATTTAACCTTTAGTTTGGACCAATTACTCAGATCAGATTATAATTTTTGCCTCTAGGCATCCTACTTTGTATCTTAGTTCCCACTTGTTCAATAGGATTTCATTTAGATACCTAGTTGAAATTTCAATTAAAGTAATATAAAGAAAACCACATTACATTAATTAAGCTGTTTCAGTTGATTGCCATCACAAAATTCAGATCCATGGATTATTTTGTGATTTAATCTCAAACTTCAAACCTCAGAAATTGGATTATTTCTGATTTCTGACTGTTTTCAATCTCGTTTTAAAGATATTGTTCCTTGGGATTAATAGCAGAGGTAAATTAGGGATTAGTTCGGAAAAGGTCACTCTGTTTTCGGATGAACCAATTATTTTGAACAGAAATTCTTAGATCTACACAATCAAATAAATATCTCATATCATTTATTGGTACATTTTCAAATCAGTATATTTTGAGACAGTCAAAATTACAACTGGTAGTTTCCAAACTATACCTAATCTACCCCTACAGATTTCAGATTACAGATAAACACTTGTTTATGATGATGATGATATTTGATTACAGAATATAATACTCGTAAAGATCAACCTGTAATACTTATTGATGATTATTGCGTATTTACAATCTAGTATTAAATTAAATATCCTACTAAAGTAAGATGCAGATACTGATATATCTAGGATTTCATTTGTGATTTTAATTTAAATTTTTTTCCAAATAAATTCCAGGAGATTGTATAAGGAGATCAAATTTGGGTGCATTGGGTCGAGCCAAAACAAGGACGTTAAAAATGACTTTGATTTTAATCTTGGCTTTTGTTCTAACTTGGACTCCTTACAATATTATGAGCCTTTGGTAAGTACATATACCTAAATCCTAAAATTCTAATTATTTATTTCAATTAAATTTCCTCAAATATAATAAGGAAAAACTTTTATTTCAAAGGTCTTTTGAACTCAATAAAAAATTAGCCAGCAGGGTTTTAGTAGTGCATGCATATGCATATATAGTGTAGTAATGCAAAATGCAGAAGAATTTTTTTTACCACATTAAAATGCCTGTAATATGAATATGACAAATGCAGATTTATTTTTCAAAACTTTCAAAACTTTTTCATAAAAAAAGCCTACCTTATTATTAAAATCAATTTCAGGTTTGAGAACTCTTTGGTTTCTTTCATATAGAGTAGGCGATAAGATGAAAAAGTTTTGTAATAATATACCTAAGTACTTGCATAGCTAGGTTCGATTTAGTTTGAATTTTTACGATAGTATGCGAAAATTTATGGATAGTTATTTGAATATGTAAATATCAAGTTTATAAATATATTCAAATCTGCCATTTGCAAAAAGGCAAAAAACTTTGAGAATCATGAGAATGTGATTTGTTTGAAGAGAGTTTATAATACATTGTAAATATTTTTTTCAAAAACTTTCTATTAACTTGTATTATAGTGATTCTTATTAAAGAATCCTTTGAACTTGAACAAGGTCGATTTTTGATTGTGATATTTTTCAAAAATTTCAAAAGTACGAGTAATCCTTTTCTCATGTTTACTTTCACTTCAGACACTTATACTCGTCTCGTCGTAGCAATTAATAGTAGAACTAGAACCTACCCTACTATTGATATAAACATTAATACATAATTTAAATCGAAAATAAATGTCTTTTTTTGGCGATAATGCTGAACTTTTTCTTTCTTTCAGTGGGTATTTGTTTACAAACTTATTAGCTCTCGCTCATATAAAAAAAGTGAACTTTTTTGAGAAGTAGGGTACACTGATTTTCATTTAGAGTAGTGGTTTACAAAATAAGTATATGAATTATTTAACGGCAATAGAAACTACAATATACAGGGTTATTCAATAATCTATGGCGAAAATTTAAAAAAATATTAAACTTCTACCATGGAATTGGTAGAAAATCTAATGGATACCACGAATCTGACCTTTTGATGCTAATTGTAAGATGTATGGGTCAATAAACTTGGACATGCATAACCATAGGCAATCTGAAATAATTCTATATTTTTTACAATGGTTTTGTCCAAGTTCATTGACCTAGAACATTTGACCTGTTTTTCCTAGTATCAAACGGATCAGATTCGTGATTTCCGTTAAGTTATCTATCAATTACAGAATACATGTCTTACTTGTTAAAAAATCTTGTTTTTATAGTATAATATAGCCTAAATTTTTCTTAAAAATTTCGCCACATTTTCTTTGATAACCCTGTACAATTCTGTACAATAATAGAAAGTACGAGTACAAAGTAAGAATTTAGAAATACCCGTAAAAGTTTGTAGTTTGAATGGAAAAATACCACTTTTAAAAAATTAAATCAACTTTTTTTTAACCATCTACTGTAGTTATTTCTGCTCTGTTAGTCATAACCATACACTTTGACCACAGAATACGACTATTTACTACAAGTATAGTATACTTAACATTAGTATACTGTATATACGAAGTAGGTTTTTCGATTCTTGTCCAAGTAAATTGAAATTGAAAGAACAAATAGACCAGTAGGTAGTAGGTAATAGGTAGTACCTACGCCTACGAGTACATGAGACAAAACGCGTAAAATGTTATTTGTTTCTGGCTCAAATCCAATTTACGATGTATTCTACTATTATTTTAAATGACTTTGGTTTTTGGTTTCATAAAAAATCCGAGTAGTAAAATGCACAATCAAAACAAAATCAAAATTTTCAAATCGATAATCAAAAAGGAAAGCCTGGGGAAAGTCCTAGTAAAAGTATCTACATACCTATATAATATGTCATATTACATAGGTATGACATATTACATATAAGGTTTACCCTTTTAGGCTTACTTATGTATGTACATAGGTAAACAGGATTATCAATTTATCCAACCCTGACTATTTTAAATGGGAATTTTATTAAGATTCAAAGTTTAAATATTGAAATAAACTATACTACAGATAGATATACTTACGTACATATACTTATGTACATATTATATAGTATTTAGATGTTGTAGGTGTGAATTGCGAATGAATATTTGACTGAAGAGTTATTTGTTTATTTACTCTTTGGAGAAAGCAAGGTTATGATATTTTCTATTTAGAATACCATACTACCTACAACTATTAGGCATCGATACATGAGTTCAAATTTTTGATTTAAAATTTGAAATAAAGGATTATTAATATCGGTGTATTAAATGAATTTTGATCACAATCACGATAGAATGAGCACGTTCTCAATTTATTTCTTTATCTCCTTTTATCTTTATTTTTAAATATTTGCATACCTAAACATATTCCTTTATAAAATTGTAATAGTAGGGTACATAGTAGAATAGAAATGTAAATTTACTTATACTCGTACATGAGATCATGTTGTGTTCTACAAATATGGTCGAATCTCTATTTCAATTTCAATTACGGTTTCAAATTCAAAGGCAAATGAAAAATTGAATATTCATTGATTTCGCAATTTGAGATTAGAATTGCAAATACTCTGATGTGTGTACTTTGTATGTACTTGAAGTTTAAGATATGTTGCAACTTGCAACGCAACTGATCTTTAAAGGTTTTACAAAGTAAGATTGAAATTGAAATTTTGTCTTGAGTCCTGAACTATACTACCGAATAGAAGTACCCTACTACTAGTATAATACTAGATTACTTATGCATAAAAATAAAATAAGGGCTACTTTTTTGTATATCCTTTTCAATATACTGTATTGTCTATATAAGTATCAGTACTAGGACTAGAACTATCTTACAATGTAATAACTTTCAATTTAACTGAAATAAAAAAAAACTTATAAAAATGTACTTATTGATTCCAGCAAATCATTAATCATTAAAGATTAAAATCACTAGACCGAAAAGTAACTTTTAAAATTTATTTCCAAGAACAGAGAACAGAAGGTTTATGGAAAAAGTAAAAGGAAGTTAGTCATTATTTCAAAAATCATAACTCAGAATTTCATTTATTATTATTACAAACATTCTTGGTCCAAGATCAAAAATGTCAAAATAAATTCCAAAACTTATTGATATTGCCCTAAAATTTCCAATTTTGAGTAATTTCCTTACAGTTTTGTAGAGATATTTTGTCTCGAATTTGACAAATATTTCGAAAAATGGAGAATTTTGAAATTTTTTTTATCACAATCACCATAATTTATCTCTTATCAGTACCAACTTGTTCGTTCTTTCCTATAAAAATTAAAAAAATTTGTATCTTTTGATTTAGAGAAGTTTTCGAATGATTGGTTAAGTACTACTTATATACGAGTGCAATAATAATAGGTAGGGTACTTGTCATTTTTTATGCAAAATTTGCATACGAAAATTTTGATTTTTGAGTTGAAAAAAGTTATTCAAAAACCATTTCAAGTTCAGGCTTTATATTTATTATGAATACTTCATCTGGTCCTTGAAAAAAAAGTAAGTAGTTTCAGAGTTTCTCTAAAAACTTCAAAATAAAACGTAGATAATGCAGAAACCATAATTAATGGGCTTGTGCAAATACTCGTTTATATAGGGTACCTAATTCTTTACATTTTCCATAAAGTCATAAATATGAAATGAAGTCTCTAGTTTTATAGTTCTATAACAGTTTAAATTGAAAGCTATTCAAGTCACTTGTTAACTTATTATTCAAGTAAATATTGAAACTTTTTTGCAATATTCTATCCAAAAATTAAAGTAAAGGACCCATTTTCATTTTGTAAGATTAGGTAAGTTAAGTACATATAATAATGTTTATTACAGCTAAAATCTAGCTGGAAGCTTGTGACTCTATATAAAGGTTAACTTACTAATCGATATTTTTACACAAACATAAACATATGAGAGATTCTGTAATAAGAATGAAAAATAAAAATAAAGTCTAATCTTACACTAGAGAGTCAAAAACAAATTAGGTATAGCTTTTACACTACTTTATAATAGGGTATATAGTAGATACTATAAGTAAAAAAATAGGTATGGTACTAGTAAGAAGTAGGTACTAGTAAGATAAAAAAAATTTACAAAATGTTGGCTAAACAAGATTACGAAATCTCTTGAGATTGTCTTTATGCGAGTGAAAGCAAAAATTGAAATTTTTAGCTCCTATCTGTAATGTACAAAGGCTATTATGAAGTTTTTGTATAAAAATTATAAATGAATTATTATATTACCTATATCTATAAATACACATTCCTACATAGTTTGTAAATAAATCTGCAAACTTAACAACCTAAATATGTAGGGTACTATTTTATATACCTATGGCCTATGTAGTGTATAATAATTTGAAAAAAATTCATAAAATTTTTTTTGTTCTTGTAAGATTCTCAAGTATTTAGGTAATTTTTTGCAAAATTTAATAATTAACTAATCGTAAGTGCAATTCACTGTCGGTGTCATTATTTGGTTCAAAATGCAATTTGCGAGCTAAAAATAATTTTGATAAAAAATAGAAATTGCATTTCTTGAGGGGGTTATATAAGGAGTAGCTTCTTTAGATTTACATCAATATTGATAGATTATGCACGAACTGAACCTGAAGGTTTATAACCTTCAGAAATCCTTTTTCTTGTTGTGTGTGTATTTTATGCATTATGCAAAATATTGACTTTTTTGTGATTTTGTCTTTTTTTTATTTTGTAGGTACTTTTTTGATCCATTGTCAGCTTCCAAAGTGGATCAAAAAGTGCAAAGAGCACTCTTCATATTTGCCTGTACAAACTCTTGTGTAAACCCCTGTGTATATGGACTTTTTCACATCAGGATGAAATCAGCTCTAGCCCAAAGAAGTCACAATGAATTTCGACTACAGAAGATTGAAAAGTAAGTTTGCATTTTACAAGTAAAAATAGGTACGCAAAAACTGCTACTTTGAATTTGTCAAAAATTGTTAGAAATAGAAATCGATTTTAACTCAAAATATGTCGCAAGTGATGTAAAAGTAGGAAGCAAAATTCGATTCTCAAAATTTTCCATCGAACTTTGTCGCAAATTGCTCTTTTTTTGGCAGATCATTAAATTAATTATTATCAAATTAATTGAAATTTTGAAAAGCATAATCTCTTCCTTTCCAAATTTCCAAATATATCATTAGAAATAATTCCCACACTAACGCCCACTCAAACTCACACAGTATATCAGTACCAACACTATAAATCATTGTTTTCTAGTAGAAATAAATAAGCTTGATTTCTTGCGTAATCATTATTTCTCATTGATGAAACTCTAACTTTAGTATTGAAGCTGGCATAAAATGATTAATCAATAGCAACTTTTTTATAAACAGATTCATAAAAAAGCGAACGAAATGCGTAATCTTTACCAATGTGAATTTTATAAAACTGCCAATATTTCGCTAATTATGTTTACATTATGGTTATATTATAATCTGTAAGATACATATAATCTTTCGATAAATTGATTTTTTACAAGAGATCCTCAAAACTTCCAAAATAAGTATCTTCTAATATATAGATAGGACCTATTATTCTAGAAAGTAGATATTTCTACTACCTATAGTAGTACATACACTGTTACTAGTACAAAACAGATACTTGGATTGGGTATTATTTGTATAATGTAAAGACTACAGAACTGCAATCGTAAGACTACTGTAATCATAAGTACAGACAGTATTTTGTTTTTTAATCTAAAATTTATCCAAGCTAATGCAGAATGCTAATCAATTATCAATATGTAAATGAAAAATTCGCATATCCTACTTAAGTAATTGCCTTCCAAAATAATGCGTTTTACTACGGATAATTCAAAAATTTTGATACACAATACACAATAGGGCTAACCAAGGATAAGAAATAGCTAAATGAATTTGATATTACAAATTACAGATGGAATTTCCATCATGGAAATACATTAAGGATAAGTAATTAACTACTACTACACACATATGTATTACTGCTACATATTTCGTATCAGAGTTTTTAATGTATTCTTTCAGAAGTTTCTAATTTCTGTCAAAAATTTTACTTTTCAAATGTGTTTCAATTAAACAAAGGAGAATAAATGATCTAATACGAGTATTCCTTGACATTCAGGCAAATTGAAGGGTAAAATTCACAATTTTGATCACTATTATTTTAATGGTAGACTCTTGCTCTTGATATAAAATATAGTAAAGACTTTAGGTATTTCCAAATTTAGAAATGTTACAATGTAAGAGCTGATAAGAACCCTTATTGAATATCAAGACACTAATGAGAAATATTTTCTATTGTTTAAGATTTATCAAATGCCTTTTACTTTGTATTAAAAAACCAAGTCTACTGATATAAATATCAGTACTCGTATCACAGTTGTTATGCAATCGTGATTCAGGATGCTTACAATTTTACGACAATTTGACAACTATTGAATTGAGATATTTATGTAAAATGTAAAAGCTAATGTCATAAATGACAATAGAATCTCATTTTGTTATAGTACTAGTACATAGCATAGTACATTTATTCAACTAGTACTTGTAGTAAACTTGAAGATCTAATCTTTTGAATTTTGAAATGTTTTTGTTCAACAGACAGCCCTATCGAGTTCGAGTCCGATGGAAACCACGGGAATGTCTTTGTGCGACTAATAGCAGTCAAATTAACTCCTCATCAACAGGTGGGAATCTTCGACTTCGACCACTGTACGAAGTAAACGGACGCCCAGTCTATCTAAATGGAAATTTGAATGGGATTTTGAGTAAAAATATGAGTAAATATAACAACTGTGCTAATTCAGGTGGAACTTCATCTAGAATTCAAAATGCACAATATCCCCATTTTGGTAAAAACCGAATTCCGCAAAGTCAGAAAAAACTTTATGCACCTACAGGTTTAAATACATTGCCAATAGGGCTTGTAAATGGGAGTATTGTTCAAGATCATCAACATCAAGATACGTCCAATTTAAATGTAGGTTGTAAATGTGGGTCACGTGTTGGTTCATCGATGAACCTGGAAGTGTCCCATGGATCACATCCAAGTCATTCTGGAGAATTTGAAGAAACTCGACAAAATTACACAACAAAAGGCCGAAGTTTAGGAAGTTTGACAAATTTAGGGCTTGGACTTTGCAACCAGAGATCTCCTATGATGATTTCAAGATCAAGAGAAATCATTAATCCTTTAGATAAAAATGATATGTATCATTCTGAGGCTATCTGTAATGATGGTGATGGTGACGGTGATAGTGATGGTGGACTTCATCATTCGAATAGTGTTAATGGTTTTACTAGGCAAGAATTACTCGAACTTGTTCATGATCCGATGAAAGAGAGGGAACAGTGGAGGATTGAAAATAATCCGAGTAACTTGATATTGTAAAAGTCAGAAATCTCAATTTCAAAGATTTTATAAAAAGTTCAAGAAAATATTGTAAATTGTATCTACTATCCACGCAGATTGTTGTACTACATTTCTCTAAAATTCCAATACTATTACGCGTTGCTAAATATTTTTGATAAAATAATTTTTTACTTGTGAACTTGCGACCTGTGAAGCCATACGTGTAAGTAAAGTACTACATATTAATACTAAAGATAAGTACCTACTGATAAATTCTTACTAATTAGTAAGTCTATTGAAATATATACCTAATTAGGTGCTTATTTCATTAAAAAAATTTCTATGAATGTATTTTGCTATGTGATATACTTAAATGAATTGTCAATTATAAAGTAGGTAATTTAAAACAAAAATACTGATTAAAACTTTCGGTGCTCTATAGATTCTAATTTTAAATTCCAATTTTAAATGAAAATAGATAGGAGAAAGCAAGGCCTATAGATAGAACTCTTTCTATAGGCCTTGGGAGAAAGTATAAATACCTTATAGATATTAGGTACCCTACCTCTAGATTCCTAGATCTAGAGTTTTTTTAGAAATCAAATTAAATTGATATTACTTATATCAGTATAACGAGTACCTACTTAAAAATTGTATTGATGGCTACTTAAGTACCTACCTACTACTTTTCTGTAATGCTAAAAATACCTACCATTTAAATAAAGTAATAATAAAATACTTTTATAGATTATAAACTATTATACTAGGTTACTTTACACTTTTCAAAATATATTAAACAAATTGTATAACCTTAATTTAATATTACCTAATTAATAATTGTAAATTGTAAATTGTGAATTGTTACAATAATACTTGTGAGAATAAATGCTAAAATTTGATGCTCTTTGTATACCTATATTTAAATTACCTAATACAAAGTCCAGTACCTATAAGTACCCTTTAAGTATTTGTTGAAGTATGAACGGCAAAGTTTAAAGTATCATGTTTGGATAACAAGTTTCGACATGGAATTTGGCACTAGGCAAAGTTTGCAAATTATTTAAGTAAATTTGTCCATATAGTTTGCACAGAGACAGAGACCATCTATCAAGAAAGCTCGGCTCGATATTTATTCAAATTATAAATATCAGGAGGTAGGGTACATAATTTAAAACGGGATAATATACGGACAGAAAAAGCGGACCTTATAGCTCATTTCATTAACTTTATATGCCATGCGAGTTGAAACTACTTGAAAATCATCAATCATTTGAGTCTATTTATCTTTAATCTTTTATGGTCTACCGATTTAACAGAATTTCTTTATAAAGTATCCTCAAATCACAAAATAGTTTTCAGTCTCGATTTGAATACCTCTAGGTATTCGAATTTTGAATCTAATATAGGTAATGCCTATGAGCAGGGTACTGGTATTTTAAAATACCAGTACCAAGCCAACATGATTCAAAATTCGCACATAGGCATTTAAAAATTTTATTTGAAAGGGTTTTTTCAGATCGAATCATAGTCGAAGAATCCAAAAAATCTCATTTCTATAAGTCTATACAATTTTATGAGTATTTTGAAGTTTCACCTTTGGATATAAGCTTACAGGAACGCATATTAATTTGCAATTTTGTATTCCATGTTTTATATTAGGTTAAGCTAAGGTGACGTGAGACAAGTCAACCAAAGATTGCTTTATATAACTATTTTACTGTAAAAATTACTTCCCTATGTGTTATGCACCTATCTATATAAACTTATGCAAAACTGTCTAATATTATTAACCTAATTTGTTCATTTAAAAAGAGAAACATAGCAAGTATACTTTAGTAGTATGTATTGACAAGGGCAAAGAAAATGATATCCAGCTAAGAAAATCCATAAATAACTACTTAACATGTACTAGTAGTTTGTACATGTATAAAATAATTCACCATAAATTTTAGGATGGTTTTACGGAAGATGGTTTTTGACATTTATCCTTAATGTATAGTCCCAACCCAACTTAATATTTATCAGTACCCTACTTATAAGGTTTCTAATATGAAAAAATGGCTGTTTAGAGAAGTTAATACATATAACCTACAGAGTATGCTATAGTATCTACATTTATTAGGAGTTATTTATTATCAAAAAGAAGAAAAATGATTCTACTTGTTATACAAAATAAATAATAGATAGGTACCTACAGAGACTCTGTAACAGAGTATAATATTGAAAAATTCGGGTAAATAGATAAATAATTCATAATTAATATTGATAGAAAATTATAGACACAATTTATATACATTTCGACTAATGTATAGACAATGTCTATACATTCTGAACAATGTCTATTCTGATAGAGCTCAGTGAGCTCTATCGAATGATGTGTATGTACCTTTGCCTTGTTTATTTGGCGGGAAGTTTTGAAAATTCCAAAAAATTAAAAAAAACATTTAAATTTCAAATATTTTGGAGTAAAAATAAAATAAGAACTATTAAAACTAAACTATATTTATATAAATTATCTTGTATTCTGAGGGTGCGGGCTTTCGTGAGAGTAAAACCGATTTATTTAAATTTAAATTCAGGTAAACAGATTTTGTGATTTTATCCTCTTGTTTTAAATACTTATCTTTACAATTACATTACTATTTACTACATTACACTATAGGTAGTAAGTAGCTACAGAGTACTTATATTTCAATTCGAAGTTTTCAACCAAATCTAACGAAACATCTTCAAAATATTCAAGTTAAAAAAAGGACTAGTAAAATGACATTGATAACTTGAAAGTAATCTTAAACTTTCTGAGCATTTTGACTCTAAACATTTCCGCTTGCATATGCAAACTTTCACCAATCTTGAACTTTTTCAATTTCCTGTTTCAATTTAATTTACAACCAAATCCTGTTACATTTATATTTTTTAAGTTATTTTAATTTACTTTGTAGGATAGAATTTAGGCATAGAAATTTTTTTGTTCCTTTTTAAAATTCAGTGTGCTTAGCACAAGGTAAAGGTAAGTACTGATATATAGGGAAATATTTAAAAGTTGTATATTTTTAGTTCATATAAAATCTTACCTGGCCCTATTTAACCTGAAATAAAAGAACCTTATAAATTACTTTACATTTTGAACTCAAATACGAGTATTAATAGGTAGGTACCTATATGTTTCAAACCATTCCGAAATTTCAAAAAAAGTATATTTTATGGGTATTTGTATCGACAATAGTTTGATGTTTGAACCTACAAATAAAACTTTTTTTCTAGACAAAATTCTTGTCACGAGTTTAAAAAAAATTGTAATTCAATATGTAACTTTCTAATCCTAAAAAAAAAGATAAAAGGGATTACTTTTTCATAAAGGAAATACAATTCACATAGAATACATATAACCGTGCGTGTACTATTCGCCAGTACATTATCAGTATCAGTATTAAAATATGGATAAATTGAAGGGCATATGGTTTTTTAAACCTTGGGCCTTGGCCTTGAACCTTGTGATTTCAAGAATGAAAATTTTTTTAGAATATTTGAGTTTTATTAGGTACCCTACAATAATAATAATTCTAAAAATTGAGAGAGAAAGTTGATTTAAAAGTTTGCACTTCAAAGAAAATACTTTACTTTATGTTTGAACTTTCTATGAATTTCAAAAAAATACAGTAGGTAAGTTGAACATACAGCTTATATACTAACTACTGTTACTCGAGGTCTAAACTAAATACAAGGTATAGATAGTTTCTTCAACATTATCAATACAATTAAAAAAATCATCCAATAGTAACCCGTAGGATTCATTGGATCACTAAAGGATTATGATTGCTCTAGGTCAGTCTAGAGAAGTTGAAATTCCTATTGATGATTTTACTTTCAATCGTAAATTATAAAAATGCAAAAGAAATGTTAAAATTACTTGTACTTGTACTTTTACTAGTAGCTCTTATGTATAATTTAATTACAGTCGCTATAAAATATCTAATGAAATGAATCACTACAGTCTATACTTACATAGTTACATTATTCTGTATGTACATACTAAATACATACATACATACATACATACATATATAAAGTATTTTAGATGATAAAACTGAATCATATTTGTCATTGATAGTGAAGTTCAAATACCCTTCAGAAGATACCTACTATGCATGTGGAAAAGATTTAACATACATAATGTGGTTATGGTATATGCAGTGTACAGTAGGTACACTAATTGCTAATTAGTTAAATTAAAATCTTCTGGATAAATGCCTTTTGACTTTTGACTAATAAATCCCGATGAATAGGTATTTTAATTTTATTGAGAATGAGATAGTACCCTACCTATGTAATTTCATTAATTTATCTTTCATAGTAGATAGGTACTTACAAGTTTTAAACTACAGATAGGCACATATTAATGCATATGCATACCTATATAATAATATATAGGTAAGGTATATAAAGATACGCATTAAGTATGTAGTATTCATATTACATATCTATATTATAGGGTACAATAACTAATATACCTAACTATCGTATTATTCTGAGCTAATTGTATTTTTATGATTTCACAACCTCCAGCTCGTGTTTCCAGTTTTGCTAATTAAACTGGAAATTATTTTTTTGCAAACATTATCTATGAAATAAGAATCATTACCTATCTGTAGTAGTAAAATCAGAACTTTTTAATTCAGAGGTTATAAATGCTTATTAGTTTTTAGTTTTAACGAAAACCTTCAATTCATTTGCACACACCTAAACCTAATCGTATGTAATATGGTTCAAAAAATTCCAAAATATCCAAATATGATCCGGCTATCCTTATATAAAGATTAATAAATGTTCTTATATCTGTCCTTCTTCGAAAAATTAACAAGAGAAATTGTAATCGATCGATTTCTATTTATTTTAATTTCTCATAATTTATAATGGACATTGGCGTAACCATTACTTAAACACTGATATTACATTACTCAAGTTTTAATGAATTTTCATGCTCGTGTAATTTATGATTGCTCATTTCTTAAAATTGAACAATTTTGTGAAAGAAAATAGTTTTAACTGAAATAATTCATCTATCTTTGACATCCTTGAGTCCTTTTTCAAAACTTCTTCTGAAATATAACTCAATTTAAAATGTCTTCAGACAGACTGAGCATTTACAACGAGATTAAAAGATTCAAGTTTTTATAGTAGGGTACCCTACATAGGTAGGTACTAGTTCTATTATACATAGATACACTTCTAATACTTTGCGAGCGAAGCAAGCACTTACAACACAACTCAACTTTTCTTTAAGTTTGTCAGTTAGTCAGCCTGTCTGTTAGTTTGTCTGTCCTGAAGATTATACTTAAATACGGTACTCGAAACCTATTGGACGGAATTTAAAACAAATAAACGACCTATATAGGTCTAGTTGTGTCATTTCGACATAAATTTCAGGTGGCCTATGGAGTGTTGTGTTGTTGACCCTTTAAGGAGCCTCGGGACCTGCAAAAAAGTTTTCATCATATACGGAGTACACTGTTCGAAATGTAAAGATATAATAATAATAAAGGTCGTCTAATAAGTTGTAAAAATAATTGATACTCAACACTTTTCTCGCACAATTAATAATTAACTAAAGAGTATTTAATTAAATCCTAGTTATATCTAAAGATGATATAAATAAGATAGAAGTGGAGAAAGTTTGATCTTGTAAATCACTTTAGCTCTATTTTCATTTTTCTTTGAGCTACTACCTATACTGATATTATATAGAAATATGAATATTAGGTTACTTATTAAATTCTCCAGAAAGAGAATTTTGACCATTTTATTCCCAGCCCTTTTTGTCTTATTGGATCATCTTATTAATTAAAGTACGAGTACTATGAATAAAAGAAACTTCATTTTCCAGACAATGCCTATACCTATGTCTTAGAATCTTAGAATCGTAAGATTAAGAATTTATGAAATTTGAATGGTTGTACTACACTAGCTACTACAATAACTAGGTACTGATACTGAATACTGATATTATTACATAACATATAGGTATATCCGTATATTACTACTTTATTCGAAATTCTCTCGAACTACTCACGTATTTGTAAAATTTTATTAAATTCTAATAAAGAATTCGAGTTCTGAAGTTCTGATGTTACATTTAAAATTTCATAGAATACTAACCTATCCAATCTTATTCAAATTGGTTCTATACTCTCGTCTAATTCTTAGAGTAGGTATGTACTAAAAAAGTACTAGATACTAACTACAGAGTATATAGTTGTATTGTATATTATCTGTATATTGGTTTTTTTGAAGAATTTTAAGATTTTTGTATTTTTGAATCTTTTATCAAATTTTGAGAAAAAGTTATTTGATAGCATTTAGAATATGCGCATGGTATAAAATATCCCCTAAAATTGTAATTAAATATGACTTATTTTACGATTAGAAGTATCTATCTAATACAAAAATAAAATTCCAATATTTATACAAGCTGAATGAAGTCAAATATGATGTCAAATATAATGACTATTTTAGTGTACTTACTAATCGTATAAGTAGGTACTATCTGTATTCTGTATTCTATATGAGTATGTCTAATATGTATAAAGAAAAAGATTTTCAACTTAATGAAAAATATCTAATAAGTTGAGATAGTCAACAAGTTTTAGAAGAAAAAATTGATTTTTATTAAAGCATTTTATTTTAATCTACTCATATTACGTAGGTATAATACCTAATTTTATTCGTTAGTATAAAGTCTCAGAATACACTACAGCCGAACAGCAGTGTAAGTTGTAAGTGTAAGTAATCTGTACTTACTACTATAGACAAAAGATTTAAAATAAAAATACATACATACTCGTATAAACACTTTTCGGATATTTAAAAGCAAATAAGTAATGTAATAGATGGGATACTTTTAAAAAAAAACCTTATTTCTTATATAAGATTAAGATTTAATTCGTGCATGATAATAGATATTATATACTTTCTAGTATAAGTACGGGTAATAGGGTATTGTATAATGAGAAAGGTT
>JAQIXA010001408.1:0-25096 GCA_034699045.1 Nanhermannia cf. coronata Gr-Ori-00579 | reverse complement strand
TTTCATTTTTATATAATTTCAAAACAATAAAAAAAAGCAAAAAAAGCCTAGTAAACCCTATTTAATCTAAACCCTATTTTTAAACATCTATTTAATGATTAAAATACAAATTTTAAGTTAAAAATTAAGTTTATGCCATTATTACATTATAAAGAATTTAATCGAATTAGTCATACTATATTAGTGTTAATTTCATGCTAGACCAAAAATATAAGGGTAAATCAACCAAAATAGGGATGAGATTAAGTTAGAGTTGGACTAACTGAAAAGTTGAATTTTTTTAATTTTTGAACCTTGTTTTGACGAAATTCACAATAAATGGCAAGAGTGTTCCAGCTGTAAAATTCAAATCATCATCTGGCAGTTCTTTATCTTCACCTAAGACTTGTGTAAAAAGATATTGTAAAATATCTCCATGAGTTGCCCCTAATACAAAATTGTACAGAAAAAAAACATCAAAAATTTCATTTAATAATCCAATAAAAATCTACTTTTTCCATTAACAAATGAAAATATCCCTTGGGGGTTCCCTCACAATAATAATATTATTATCAAGTCTAAAATACTATGTAATACTATATGCAAATTTAAATCTCATTTTTCATACAATAATAATAATCATGCTTTTATCTTCAATTTCAATTGTACTATCTATAATAATAAGGACTTGGAAATTTCTGAGTAAAAATTTTCAAATAAAAAATTCCTAAATAAGCGAGTCAAAAATTAATTTTATCTTTAAATAAGATCTTGAATATTGAATTGTACTATGTATAATGTATTGTATTATGGGTTAAAAGGTGGGAAATTCAAATTATCTTACATTTTGATTCTGTTGGTTCTCCCAGCATATGCATTAGACTATTGGTTCCATGATAGTCAAGTAGGAAATAATATAATGGCACGTTTTGAGCAGCCACCAATTTGGCATATCGATTGGTAAATCGAGTGTACAGCAAATCAGTCAAAAACTGCCAAAAAATTGCAAAATTAAGAAGATAGTAATATTTTTCAATTCCAATTTCAAAATTTTGAAGCAAAATTTGCCAATATTTTCCATTTATATAGGTGCATATTCTTCTTCAATTACTAAGGAGGGGAAGGCAAGTACTTGCAGTGACCTTTTTTAACCAAACATGGTTTTTTATAAATAAAAACACATGCAAAGAAAGATAGGGTATGTCTCCCGACTTACTTCGGCCGAATTTTGGACATATGACCCCAAAAATGTCAAAATAATGCAATTATAGTGCAATTTTCAAAATGTTACGATTTAGCTGAAATTTTCTTTGTGGGTTTGAAGGATGCAGAATTCGAATATAATAGTTAGAAGTTGATTAGAAGTCCCCTTGACCTTTTTAAGGTCAAGTACTTTTATGTAAAACACTCAACTAAAATCTGCCAATAAAAAAGGTCAAGGGAACTTCTAATCAACTTCTAACTATTATATTCGTATTCTGTATCCTTCAAACCCCCTATAAACAAAATTTCAGCTAAATCGTAACATTTTGAAAATTGCACTATAATTGCATTTTTGCCTTATTTTGAACTTTTTGGGGTCAAATGTCCAAAATTCGGCCGAAGTAAGTCGGGAGACATACCCTATCTTTCTTTGCATGTGTTTTTATCTATAAAAAACCATGTTTGGTTAAAAAAGGTCACTGCAAGTACTTGCCTTCCCCTCCTTAATGGACATAATAATGATCAAAATCATTTGACTTGAAATTCACATTTTTGGCTAAAAAGGTCAAAAGCTGAATGAAGTCTAATAAATGTAGTCAAATGCCAGTTTTCCCAGATCAAAAATAATCTGGCCTAATCTTAATACGAGTAGTATCACTACTAACTAAATATTTACTATGAACTTTAGGTAGATTTTGATTCAAAAATTGCACTTACTGATACTTAAGTATCAGTATGAGGATTGTAGTTTAAAAAGCTTCAAGAATCCTCTAGATAGCTATTAAAAGACCATTATAAATTCCCAACTATAAAAATTTCTTGAAAAAAAAATTAATCA
The DNA here is from genome assembly GCA_034699045.1 of Nanhermannia cf. coronata Gr-Ori-00579. NCBI lineage: Eukaryota > Metazoa > Arthropoda > Arachnida > Sarcoptiformes > Nanhermanniidae > Nanhermannia > Nanhermannia cf. coronata Gr-Ori-00579. The sequence goes on along the minus strand of JAQIXA010001408.1, from coordinate 23,076 downwards.
TTGTAAAATTAAAATAATTGCCCTTTTCTAAGGATAAGAAGACCTTAAAATATTAAGACTTAATTTACTCTTTTAGAATCTTAAAAAAATTTTCTTATGGCGTGAAATATAGTATGTTTTTATGCTCTTATTTATGATTTGCTCTCATTTAGTTTATGACAACTTTTTTCCATTTCTACTATAAGTACCTACTAGTAATATCTGTAGAATTTGTACAAATATATTAGACTTGCTTTTAGCTCTATCTGAAATAGTAAAAAGGTTTAAATTTCTAACATAATATACAACTGATAGTAGTACTACTAGTAGAAATAGATACAAAGTCATAGTAAGAGAAGTCAAGGAAAATTTACGAGCTACAACATCCCCCTCAATAAAATAGCAGTAGTAGTAGTAGTGGGAGAAATATACTTTGAAAAAAATAAAAATTCTCAAATTTGTAGAAAGAAATGGAGTAAAATAAGTTAAGGTTTTGAGCATTTCTCTTGGTCTAGAATCCTAGAAAGTAATTTCTTACATTTTTAGGGTATGTATTTGAAAATCTACCCTACTTTTTCTTGGTTAGATTTAAAACCGACCCATCATAATCATACCATAAGGAATAAGGACAAGATAAATATATCTGTATTTGTATCTACTTTTTTTTTCGCTTTTATTATCCCTCAAATGTCTGAGACATTCTCATTGTGTTCTTGGTCAAGTTGCCAATTGTCAAGATATTCTTAATTTTTTTGAACTATTTTGACTTCTCCTTAGCCAATTCCTATGCTTATAGGTTTCTAATTAGAAATTAGAAAAAGCTTATAAATGACCGCAGTGTTTTGAGTTCTTAAAATATAATTAGGCCAGAATTGTCGAAAGAATTATGTCTAATTTAAAACTTTTCAAAATCATTTTGATTTAAAATAGGTCAAAAATGTTCATAAAAATGTCAATTAGATATACATTGTGAGTATCCTACTATAACCATTTCATAGTTTTTGGTTCAATCTGATTCTATTTCAAATTTCAAACTTCAATGAAGGTAAAATTGATTTCAAAAATGACCTAGAGCTAGGTACTACATATTATATTAGTTTCAAAATTTTGATGTATACCAAGAAGAATATTTATTTGAACTTGATATTTCCGTATTTGAACAAAAAGTTCAAGTACCCTACCCGAGAAAATGTAAGTACTTATTTTTCTTGTCATTTCGGCGGATATATTTGTACATGAGGATATGATCTAGTACAAATTGAACACAACCCTCACCCTAATGCTCAAATAATTTCAAATAATTTCACCCCAATTTCAGCTCAATTTGTTCGGCTTCTACAAATATTGTACTTTCTACTAGTACCTATATTACAATTGCAATTGCAATTGCAATTCAAGAAATAATGGAAAATAACATAAAATGATTTGAAGACAATCTTCAGGAATCACCTCAAGTAAATGTATGAATGCGACTTTCAATTATTCTTTTGTTTGAACTGTGTATCTTCCATGTTGCGTTGCAAGTACAAGTAATGTAAAATCACCCTCTATTTATATTAGGTATTTTGAAACAATTGCATTACATTGGTAAGTCCCATTTTTATTTTCCATTTTATTTGAAATCTACAAAATGATCTACCAGTACCAGTAGGTATACTTATCTAGTTGTGTTTAAATTGAATTTCATAAAAGAGATATTAATATTTATCATCTGCATTATCTTTTCAATTTTTTACAGACACTTTCACATAATACTTATTATTATCCCTTACTACTACTAGTGTATTTTGCAGCTGAACAGAGTGAGATAAATAACATAAAAAGGGTTCAAATAAAAATATTTACAAATCCCCTATTTCGGTGTCTTTATTAGTTTTTTTGTAAATATATTACATTATGTTTAGTCTACAGCTAGAATGACTCAAAAACTAAGCCAAAAAATCATAAAAATGTCTCAAGACTGACTCTGACGATGATGTTTTACAGTTACAAACATGAGATTTGAAAAAATTTGTTTGTCACATTTGAAATTAACAATTACTTCCATAATACTAGTAGTGTCTAATTTGCTAGGTTATAGAGATAGGTGGTTCTTAATTTAATCGACTAATTTGAAAAATCTTATAATTTTGGATGCCTATGCCTATTTAAAAGTAAACCTCAATTTTGTACGAAGATAATTTATACTTTTGTTCTTAAACTATATCAAAATACGACCGGTTACATGTAGGATGTTTCACTTTTTAGGTCATTTGAATTGAATCACAATCTATAAGATATTGGAAAACCATGATCTAAAAAAGTGCAAATTCTAATTTGCTCTATTTCATAAAGTGCATTTTAGGAAAAAAATGCCAAACTTTAAGCAAAAAAGATGCGATTCCATTTCATTTTAGCTACCAGTTACCAGACAAAGTAATGAGCCTATAAATACAGATACAAACTGCTATACATACTTATAGTACAAGGATACTTCTCGTTATAGTACAAGTAGTACAAGATATCTAAATTATTAAATAACTCAAAGCTACTTATACTATACAGAGGTTTCCATTTTCTCCCCATTGCATCGAAGCATTTTCATGAAAATAATTTATTCATTAAATGCGTACAAGGATGTACGATAACTGATCTCTAGTTTTTCCAAAAATTCCAGCATATTGCACCACAAACAAGGCAGTACTTTAAGTATCTGGCCATTCTTGTAAATACTTTTAAATTCTACATCTTACTGTCCATACCACAGCCATAGAACAGAAAAATTTAAAAAAAAAATGCCAAAAAAGCAGACCATTATGTTTATAACCCAGATCTAATAACTATTACATTACATTACATATGCAAAAGCATCACATTCTGCAGGAGTAGAGAAAGTGGTTTAAAATTCCAAATTGCAAGAATATAGAAAAATTTTGCTCAAGGGGCTTTTTCTGCATCTCTTTTAATGAGATGAGATGATTATACTTTTGTATAACGTATAACGTATGTCGAAAGTAAATAAATGGAAATCTCGATGATTTGATCAAAAACTTGAATATCAAAATCGAAATAAATTGCGAAGATAAATTTATTAAACTTAAAAAATTCAATTGCTATTTTTACAAGTTACTCGTACATACTTGAAAAGTCGCCAAAATCTGAACAATTTTTGACTAAAAAGTTGATGTTTTTGAACAAAAATTGAAAATTTTTGAAAATTGGCTGATAATTTTGAACTAAAAATGAAATTTTTTAAAACTCAATCGACCAGAAAGTTGAGATATAATTGCAAAATCTATCTACTTTAGATATCATGAAAGTGTCGTATGACGTTTTCTAATGTTTTTGGAAGGGATTTAAATAGAAATACACAGAAAAACATGGATATTTGATATAAATTTGAGAAATGCATAAAAATACAGAATTTATCACACTGGAATCGAACCAGTACCATTGACTCTTAAAACAATTAGTTATTCAAGATTACAAGCTACATAGGTATACAGAGTAAAGTGACTATTTAAAAAACACAAATTTTTGAGGAAACAAGAAATAAAACTCCCTTAAAACTAAATAACAACTCATAGACTAGTCTAGAGTCTAGAATAAGGCTTTAACATAGTATTTGTGTATTTGTATATAAGCATAGGGCATAGGGTACTTGTATATTTCGTAGTTTGTTAGACTTACTAATAATAGGCAAAAAAATCGAAATGTTCTATAAAAAGAAACAGGTTCTTAAAAAACACAAATTGGATCCTTATTATTAAGGTGGTTTTAAATTTACTTTCTCCATTGAAATTCAACTTTGGCTTGGTTTCTCCAAAAAAAACCTGAATTTTTATATTACTAGTGGTAGTTTTGAAAGGGTATCTTAATAGTATGGTTTTCCTATGATAGTCTATCCATCATAATCATAATCATCATTTACATCGTGAATAATTTGAGCAAGTCTATGAGTGAGCACGAGCCTCAAAAACTCAAAAACTTGGAAAAATTCTTTTGAATTCTCTCATGACTAGTTATTTAATAATCCAAATGAGAATTCCTCAAATTCATAACCATCCATTTATTTCTTAGAATTTCAAAGGATAATATTTTTACAAGGTTGAGCATTTAAAACAGACGTTATGAAGTAGGGTACTGGTACTTAAGTATATATATATAGTTACAAGTATAATATAACTAATGAATAACAGTAGGAAAGTTATTTACAGTAGGTATACTAACAATAAATTAAAATCCAAAATATCTACGCATTTATTTTAAAAAATTATCTTAAAATTTTTAATTGGATCATTTTAATTGGTCTAGGACTTTTGTGAGTAAATATCGATTCAAAAAATCATATTGGTGCAATATACCTACAACTTACAACAAAGGTTATCAAAATCAAAATCAAAATCAAAAATTTGGATTATAGGCTGGCATTTTGTAAATTTTTCAAGTGTTTTATTTCAAATTAATGCTTGTACAAACCCTTACAGTGTTTGACATAGGTACTTGATTTACAATGCCTAGATTGATATTTGAATATTCAATGTTTTTATGCATAAAATACACTAATACCAAAACCTAATAGCCTTTGAATATTATGTCTAGTACTTACTTATCTAATTATATAGCATATCTAGTATCATCTGCCAGTCCAAAATCTAACACTTTGACTTTGACTCAGTTTCCCCATTCGCGTTTTTCATGGATATTTTTTTTGGGCTTTTGTCGTGTGAAATAACCAACTGTTTAGCTGGTCAATGTCAACAAAAGTAGCTTCACATCTTAGGTACTATTGTGCCTTTATAGTATGCAGGTTCTATTTAAGTCTTAAGTTTACGATAGATAAATATGAAGACAATTACTAATACAATCTTACCTTTTTATTCGAGTTTCTAAAGACCTGTCTACACTTCTTACTTGGCCTGGCTTACCTAGGTAAAGTAAGAGAAAGTTTTGTAGTGTAGACGCATCCTACTTACTTTCACCCCTTACCTGGGTAACCAAAAGCTTACCTAGGTCAGGTAGGCCAAACCCTCGTCCTAGGTAAGCAAAATCCTACCTAGGTAACTAGTGTAGACGTCGCTTACTTGGCATCTCACAATTTAGTAAATACTGTCGTATTCAATTGAATCGACAACACAATTCACAAAAATTGATAAAAAAAGTTAAAAAGTGTCTACATATTTATTTTATTTACCTAAAATACTTTGGTCTAAATTGATATTTATAATTATTAAAATGTCAAATAAAGTGTGGAGCGATGATGAGACCACTTGTTTAATTGGATTGTATGGTGAATATTTTAATCTATTGCAAAAAATGTCTAAGAAAAAACCGATATTTGAGCGAATATCCGAAAAATTAATGACAGAAAACTCGTCATGGAAGAGAACTGGTGATCAAATCTCAAAAAAGGTAATTATGTAATTGTATATTATACTACTTAAGTCTGATCTATCGATTAAGATTCAGTTACAAAAAACCACATTTGGGCATCTGTCTAAGATTATATTATCTAATTTAATTTTTTCTTTGACATTTCTTTGTTCTTTCATAAAGAAGTTATAAGAGTTCATGTTTTGGTTTTCAGAGCTGAAAAAAAGACTACTATGTATAATTTAATTACCTATGAAAATATATGAATTTGGATAAATTATGATTAGTTATATATTAATAATTATGAAATTAATTGACAGATTGCCGCACTTCGATTACTTTATAAAAAGTATTGTCCAGGCCTTACAGGTGACGAGCCTTCAAAGTGGATTTTTTATGAACCTCTTCACAAAATATTACATGAAAGGCCATCCTTGAATTCAAATGCAGCGATTACAAGTGAGATTGGGTCTGGAGCTGGACCATCAAGCATTGCAATTGAGACACATGATTTTGGTGGAGAGGAAAGTGAGAACGAGGTAAAAATTTTAGTACTTTTTAGTACCTACGTTGTTACATAAATCATAAAATTGATGTTTATATATTATTGACAGGAAGAGAATACAACTAGTGATCAAGATACTGCAAGTCCTATCATTTTACCATCAACTTCAAGTATTCGGCCAAGTAATTAACTTAATATTTTGAACTAATATTAGGTACTTTAGATTATGTAAATTAAATAAAATTATGTAATTTAATGATTATGATTTATTTTAGAAAAGAAGATAAAACTTTCTCAGCAAATGGTTAATGTATGTCAGCAAACACTAGAATTCATGAAAGAGCAAGCAGAAGAAAAAAAAGAAGAAAGAAAAGAAGTTAAAAATGAAAATGCCCAATTATTGACACTATTAGGTAGAATTGCAACAAGTTCAGAAAAAATGGCTGAAAAATTCGACATTTAATATTTCTTTATAATTTAAAATGAATTCAATTTTTATAAAACCCAACTTTAAACTACTTTGTTAAAATAAATAAAACTTGACAATATACTAATTCAATACATTTGTTTTTAATTTAAATTGTATTATAGTAATTGTATCTGTAGTATAATTTTATTGTTATTTGATTGAAGCAGTTGTAGTAATAGTAATTGTATAGTAATTAGAATTATTTATAGACCTGTCCAAGGCTGGTTTTGAGACACAAAGTAATTCATCAAAGTTCTTCTAATTTCAGTGCCAATGAAGTCATTATTTTGATTATTTGCATTTTGTGGCTGAGCAAAGCATTCATTTAGTAATTGGTTTTCTAATCTCTCTTCATTTGTCAGATTAATATCTATTTCATTTGTCTCACATAAATTATGTAAAGCAAAAGCTACTGATATTACTTTATGGGCATTTTCGTAGGTCACATCAATACCACGGTATAATCGCCTCCATCTCATTTTAACTCGAGAAAATAAGTTTTCGACTGATCTTCGTGCTTTTGAATGACGATAATTGTATATTTTTTCGCTTTCACCTAAATTTATATGATGTGTAAAAGGTTTTTGAAGCCATTTTTCCATCGCAAAACCAGAATCACCCAAAATAAGATAAGGAATTTCACAATCACCTATTTTTCTTGCAACTTGTGGAATAACATTGTTAGAATTAATATCTTCATACAGCTTTGAAGCCTTAAAAGCACCGGAATCAGACATTCTTCCAGGTAAACCACTTTTTAGCCATAAAACTCTTCCTCTTGCATCACAGATTGCCAAGGCCAAAATGGATGACCATCCTTTATAATTATGAAAATCCGTTTTAAGATTAGATGGAGCAGTAAAAGGTACATGTGTTCCATCGATTGCACCTATTGCCATAGGATAACCCCAGAGTGCTTCAAATTCAGTTGCAAGTTTTTGAAATTCTTCTTGACTTGTAGGCATTTTGATCATATTACCGACAAATCTCTTGTACAATACATGTATAAATTGTAAAAAATAAAAATGTGCAGAACTTCTACCAATGCCAAATAATGATCCAACAGTTAAGAAATCAGAAGTGGTTGAAAGACATTTAAGACCGACAGCTACTTTTTTCTCCACAGATACAGCATCACGAAAACTTGTATCCTATAAAATAGAATTCAGTTAAATAAACTATATATATACCCTAATTATATTATTCGGTTCTGAAAAACTAGATTTTTATCAATATTTCTTTCAAATATATAGAAATTCGAGTTACAATTCCGTTTTTTAGAGCTAATTTATTTGAATTATGTACCTAGGCTATTTGTTATCTAAAAAACAAACTATAAATACCTTCGTAAACATGTCATTGTAAACTTCTTGAACAATGCTGTTAAAAGTTTTCCGGTCAACTCGAAAATGACTTATAAACAAATGCTCCGGCAATTCTGGCAAAATATTATTCCACCAATCACTTGAACTAGGATAGCTCCAGACAACTCGTTCTCTAATTGATATCATTAATTAAATATAATATTGATATAATAATTTAATTTATTTTCTTACTTTGTTTCTAAATTGAAGATCATCATTAAATTCTGAAGGCTTTTTATGACGAAATTTTGCTCTCGTTCTTGAATTTCGATGTCCCGTAATCTTTGTTCATTATTTTTTACAATTTTATAAATTATGGGTTGTATAAATGAATTTTGATTAAATAACAGCACTTTATCTTTATTATCCATTTTAATTATAGCATTAATTAATTAAATATAAAATCAATTTTGAGTTTTGAGTGTAAAATTTTAAATACAACCAGTACCCTACTACTACTAGTTGGAAATCAGCTGATCTGGTCTGAGTTACCTGGTAAAGTTATTAGTGTAGATGGGTATTTCCCGGATAACTTACTTGGGTTAGATAAGTGTAGAAGCATTAACCTGCTAACCTAGGTAAGAGCTTACCTAGGTAAGCAAGTAAGCAAGTAGGCAAGTAAGTAGTGTATACAGGTCTTAAGTTTCTTTGAGTATTATTTGAGCCTGGAGCGATTGAAATTTTCCTTGCTAATACACTTAAACTTGATCCATCAGAGTTCATTGAAGTTCATTTGTAATACATACGTACTATAAAAGGCTTCTTTTTACTTCAATAAAAACATTGCCTTTATCTCTTGTCCTTAGCCTTAAACTCTAAAAATACTCTTGAAAAATAGTAAAAATAAGTAGCTAGCTAGGTACTTGAGTATATTCGTGGGATTTTAAATTGTCAAATTAATTGAGAACTCGAAGAATAATAATGGAAAGGGTTTTTACTACAAATAACGTAAAAATCTACTATTTTTAGAACCTCAAATTGTCTATTTATCCTAGTACTTTGTAGTCCTATCTAAGTAGGGTACTTTTTTAGTAAATAGCTTATTTGAGTATATGAAAATCTTGCATTTCTTTGTCATTGTGTCAATTACTTAGATATATCATCTGATAAAATATTGATTTTTACTCATACTATCTATTGTATAGACTAGGCGGAAGTAGTATTTTTTTGTATAGTAAATTGATCATTATCATTATTGTCACATTTAATTCATTATTTTACTACTATAGGGTACTATAACCTGCTATTGAGCAAAAATATTTTCTTTGCAATTTTTGTTCAGCGATCCATTTCCTACAACTAATTCAAAATATAGGAAAATAATACAGGTACTAACTATTACTATACTATACTAGTAGTATCTGTATGTTCTGTATATACTTGTATCATTCATGAGATGAGATATGAGGAAAATTTCTATCTTTATTTCTATTCTACTTATCAGTACATAGATATATCTAAATATTTATATTATGTATTTGAAGGTATCGGGTATATTAAAAATACTTGGAAAAATCTGAAGAGAAGAAATCATCGAAGCATGATAAGGGGAATGGATGGATGGGTGAATAAGTTCTTCATAAGATAAAATGAAGTCCGGCGAAATTCGCCTGCAATAGGCCTATTGCTTTCTTTGCTACTTTTCTCAATTATTTCTAGAAATTTCCTGGTCAGATTGCCAAAATCACAGAATGCTTAAAACACAAATCAATTTGACTTACAAAATTTCTCTAATACAGATTAATACCAGTAATCAAAACAGTAGTAATATACAGTATAGGAAAGGAATGGGTAGATTAGAGAATGTACTGATAGTTGTAAATGTTTTTCAACCCTATTTTCAAATGAAATTGTTAAAGTTTGGCCTGAAATTTTTATATATCTAGATCTGCTGATATATCTAGATGTTAGACAAAATATTTTCAAGTTCCAGATAATAACTGGTTTATCCGAAAACAGGATGTCCGAATTTTAAAAACTAGGTATTCTACCATCTAAAAACTATCCATATTCTACCATCCTTATATGGTAGCTTAATAATAATTCTGAAATATGGGTTTCTATTGTATATTATTATTATTATGGTTTTATTCATGAAAAAGAATCAGACTAATGCAAATTACCATTAATAAGTATATGCCTTATTGATAAAATTTTTAGTACAATTGGTCATAAATGTGATAAAAAAGTCATAAAAATCAGAAATTGAAAGTTTCGATCAAATTGACAGATTTAGTAACCTATAGTAGGTGTATTCAAAGTGAATATTTTAGGGCACTTTTTTTAAAAAACAATCTGATTAATTAGGAATTAATTTATAAATCTATTTGGTCTAATTTGTAAAAATACAAGATAGAATTTAACTAAAATTTTGTAATGAATTACTGATATTTTGAAAAACTAAAAATTAGATGGACATTTTCCTATTGGAACTTGGAACAGAATGTCCAAGATCACAAAAAAATATCTCATTGAAAGTAGAAATAAATGTAATTTCACAAAATGCTCTAAAGGGTGAACACAAGTGGACGTTGACCATTGACCAGAAGGATGTCTAGTCTAGTATCTAGTAGTTGAAAGAAAACATTTTAATATTTCATACTTGGAAATGCTTGCACTTACAAATATTATTTGATTTCTCCAATTTCGAATTCGAATTCGAAGGAAAAAGGGTAGAACGTACGAGTACATACATATTTTGAGATAGGAATTTTTCTATTTATCTCTATCTACAAACTATTCTGTAGTAGTCAGTAGTAGATAGAAACCAAACAGAAACAGAACCACTTGAAATAACTTGGAGTTTTCCGGTCTTCGGTCAAAAAAGACCAAAGTAAGTATTTGCTATCTACTTGTACAAGTACTACTATGTAGTAATGCTCTACGGATACTATTTTAGTTATTTCCTTATTGTTCTTGAAATCTTGAAATCAAGAGTAAGAGTTCAAGTAGGGGTGGAGATTCTGATATCAAAAAAAAAATCTCTCAAAATAGTTGCGTTTTTTTTATAACTTTAGATTCTTGCCTCGCCCAATTCATCGAGAAATTAATTTATTGAATTGTCATTTTCATAAACTAATGTCTAGTAGTTCAAGGCAAGTACCTACAAATTACTTGAATTAAATTTTTAATCGAATTATATTTTTCTGACCACTAATACAGAGTATAAGATCTGTATTATATTATTTTACGATGCATTAATAGTAGGGTAGGTACTATCTGTAGTCTGTAGTATTACATTGTACTAAAAGATTCAAAATTAAATTATAGTAAAAGTAGAATTAGGGTAAAATCTTCCAAAACAGACATTTGTAAATACAAAAGTTGAAGGCTAAAAATATCTAATACGAAATCTATATTTATTTCAGTACTTACTCTACTAACTGATATTGTTCCTAATACGATTTCAAGATCTTATTTTTATACCTATAAAAGATCCTAAATATCGAGTACCCAACCATTTATTTTAGAGGTTTTTTTTTTAGAAATTTACATCTTATTCGTATAAATACTACTCGTTCCTATCTACTATGATACTAATACTCTGTACTACTATTACTCGTACAAGATTCAAGGATATTATAATAGCATTTACTTTTTTACACCCCATAAACCATACTGGTACTTGTATAAGTAAAGTACTTACTATAGATATTAGTATTAGCCAATGGCACAGATCTGTCTACTTTTGTAATCTATCCTAGCCCTGCTGTGGCAAGTAAAAATTGAAAATTGATCCATACAGATCTAAAATAAGCATAAAATATTGCAGCGGATTAGCTGAAAAAGCAGACATTCTATTTGGTGAAAGCAAAACCACCACAAATACATATTAATGATGAGATAATAGATACTAGTAGCAGTATTTGGTTTACCTCTACGATAAAATAACAGTAGGGTACATAATTATTATTTTATAGGAGTTGTTGGTGTTGATCCAATTTGTTCAAAAATCAGTACCCAACCTATGGTTTAATATGTACAATGCATAATGGTTCTCAATAATGAGAATATTTGTAGTGTAAACTAATCGTAAGTATGTATGTATTCCCTTAATATTGGTATAGAACGAAAATTTGTCTTGTAATAGTGAGACTTACCTTTTTTTAAATTTTGCACGTTCATTTTAGGCATATTATGATCAAAAAATGCGTGTACTTTGGTATATTAGAATTAAAGTAGGATGTGCGTTTTTCACCATTCATACTTTACGAGTATATAAGGATCGGATGTGGGGAAGTTAGATTTATTTTTAGAAAAAAAGAGATTAATATCCAGCAGTTTTTGGCTAGATTTTAACAAATAATTCTTTAAGAAATATCCTATTAGATACTTACATAATATGTAGGTACATAGTCCTAGTCTTATCTTTAGTTGGGCAGTATACCCTATATGGATTATTCGTTCTAAAATAAGAACTAGTGCAAATACTACTGGTATATTCAGTGCAAAAAGAGATATCAAGGATTTCTCTCCATTAATCCTTTTTTACTAAAAAATATCTAATCCTTGGTAAATACCCAACATCGTTCAGAGTGTGTAACATCTCTCTCTCCATTATTCTTAAACTATAAATAAAAGACAAAAGTTTTGATACAAAAACCGATCCTAATTTTTCGATGAAGAAAATTAACCTGACCTACCGTGAACCAAGTCAGGTCGATAGTCGATACCCAGGAGCCTAATCCTAGATTTTAGACTTCTTGGTTTTTTACAATAACTTTTTACAATAACCAAGTCGCTTGCGACTTGGCTACCTTTAACTAGTAATCTAGTAATAGTATATTTTTCCACAATTTTGAACATCTCAAACTATCCAACCGCCTATCCACTTTCTCCAAACCGTTGTTTACTAATCGTAAGTAGTGTACCCTTCTTACTACATGTTAGCACAGACTAGTTCATTTTTAATTCTAAAATCTAACAGGATAGGTTATTACTATGTATTATATACAGACAAGATATCGTTAGTTTAATTATACTGATGATAATAGCACATACTCAATATTCCCAAAATTTTAAAATTTTTCTTGAAATAGATAGATATTTTTGATCATATCATCAGTTTATTTGATAATACATTTAGATAATAAACCTTACATAGAATAATAAGGGTTACAATTGGACATTGATTAAGTAGGTGTAGATAATGACTACTTGATAAGATAATTAATGCTATATTTAAAATCTTGAATAAAATTTTTTAACAGCTCTAACAGATTCTTCGCTTTCACTGGCACTTGTAACAATAGCTTCTTCTTTTTTCTGATCTTGTACTGGCATTGGTGCTGGTGCTTGTGTGGGTTTGGCCAAAGCAAAACTAGACACAATTTCATCACCATCATCATCGTCAAATACAAGTTCCGTACCAGGATCCACAACCGGGAAATTCGTAGGAGTATCTGTAGTCCCAAGATTTGTCATCTTCTCGATATGTTTCTTGGCTTCCTCAAGTTGAGCCAGTTCCCGGCTTCCCAACTCGAGCTACGAAGAAATAAAAGAGTAAATAAAATGGAAAGTGATAAAATTTTAATACAAGTTGCATATAATCATACCAGGATGTAATTAACTACTCTTTAGTTAATTATTATTTGTGCGAGCGAAAAGTTAAATAACAAGCCCTCCCATTTTTTTTCGGGTTCAAAGATCAATTTTTGGGTCAAATGGAAAATTTGTAATCTCCATTATAGATTTCTCTTATTTTTTTCATCTTATTAACAAGGGGACCCTTTAAAGGTTCAAAGCATTACAAAGTAAGTGTTGACATGACACTACCTTTGTTGTAGAAATGACACATAATTAGACCCTATAAGGTTCCTTCATGCCAAGTTTGGTTAAAATCGGTCTAATAGTTTTCGAGTAATCTGCTGAACAGATAGACAGAAAAGACAAAGTGCAACAAAGTTGCATAGTAAGTGCTCGCTTCGCTCACGCAAGTAATACATACACAAATACAGTACCTACGTACAGTACCCTATAATATTTATTTATATGGACTAGGACAAAAGCCAATTCATCACTTTTATTGCCGAAACCCTCTTAGGACTGTAGTAATTGTTCTATAGTACAAATTATGTCCTCAATATAATGCCACCCCAGCGACTTACAAAAAAAATCGAGGCAAATCTTATAAGTGGAAATAAATGAAGTGCCTTTGACTTAAAAAGTACTACAATACTATATATTTAATGGCACATAATGTCGGTCTCAATTCTCAATCTCAAATTCTAAAAAAATGGTAAGAATAAGAATTCAAGATTTAATCTACTCGTACCTAGACCCTAATTTTAAAAAAATCATTTCAAGGCATTCCACTTATTTTAAGATTTCTCGAGTGTCAAATTTCAAAAAATTTTAAGCTTATCTTATGTTGTATAAATGCCATTCTTGTATTTATTTTGACATTTTTTGTTTTTTATAGGTATCTTTGTAGATTTATATCTAAAATATTGGCGAAATTTAGCATTAGATATATGGGCTGTAGACATTTTGAAAGAATCAGAAATTTTTTTGTAGGGTACCTATGTGATAGTTCATAATCATAATCATATACCTATAGTAAATGGAGAAAGTTGAGATTTCTACAAAAATGTATAACCCTGTAGAATTACGTATTAAATATTTATTTGATCATTTTTGGAAATTCTCTTTTTTGAAGATATTAAATATTGAAACGGCTTGAAATAAAATTTAGATTTTTTTTTCAATATATCAGTACCTAGTATATACCTTGCCATATATCTAGTATAATAGAGTATTGAAATTGGTACTATACCTCATTGTTAGCATGTAGCATCCTCGATTCATAATATTTCTCAAAAACGTCCATTTCTTCTGTGACATCAGCATGTAAAAGAAGATATTTCCGAAATCCCTCCAAATGATCATTTACCATAATCTGCTTTTCGCCTATACTTCGATTATTATAGCCAACATTTGGATTATTTAAACCAGCAGATCCTCCAGTACCAGCTCCAATAGTAGTACCAGCAGCAGCCAGATGAGATTCAATTTCGTTTAAAAGCTCCTCGCCAATATCATATGGATACATTGTCTCTACTAAAGGCCTATACATGTTACAAAAATACAAGTATAAGTATAAAAGTAATAAAAGAAATGAGAAATGAAATGGAAAAAATGTCGACAAATCTTGAAATAATTCATTTTAGCTCTTTTGTTTCTCCACCAGACTCTTATATGTACAAGTAAGAATGACATTTCTCAGAAATTAATTACAAAATCTGGGTTTTTTGTGTAAAAATCCCCATTCATTCGAAAATGATTTCGAATTTCGAATGAATGGATTTGAAAGAAACTTGAATTAAAATATGAAACAATGGGTCTTTGAGGTTATAAAAATATACATCAAGCTCTGAGAATGAATTCTGAATTTTTAAAATTTTAATAGAATTTTGAATATTTGAATATTTTGATTGTTTTTACAGCTGGTAATCTATTTACTATGAAAGTGACCTACAAATGTAATGAAATGATGTTTCATCTTTTGGCTTTGACATGCTCTAGTTTAAACTTGATTTAAGAAAAATCTTGAAAATCAAAATATAGGTAGGTAATTTCGATACAAAATACTCCATAATAGTCAAAAAATTTTAAACAGTTTTGATTATTTGGAAATCTTACCGAATTTCAGGTACAAAGAGCTCCATGAGTTCACACAAGTACACCTGAACCTTTTGTGATACATTTAAATTGGCCATAGATTCTACAGACTTTGGCTCAGAATCTTGTTCACTATCATTATCATCATCTCCATCATTTTGATCTTCCCAATCATCTGCTGGAGATGCAATATTATCACTTTTTCCATCACCATCTAATTTTACATTTATATCATCATCGACCTCCGTCTGCTCCAGCTGATCATCAGCAGTAATATTGGATTCAGGCTCAGGATCAGTTTCATGGCAAGCAATTTGAACTTGAGATTGAGTTCTAGCATCGAGAACAGTCCTGTCAAACCATTCAGACCAATTTTTTTGAACGATACGACCAATTTTACGTAAAAGGACACACATGGGGGCAGTCAAATATTGAAGGCAGTTTTCCCCTTCCGTCTACATAAACATATAAGGATTCAATAGAAAATAGCCAAATAAAATGAGATTTAAATAAATGGGCTGGAAAAAAGGATTATGATTAGTTTTACTATGCTAGTCTAAAGCATTACATGAATAACCAGAGTCTCTTGGTCAGTTTGTCAAATTCTGCTTTTGAGTTTTTTTGTCATAAATATGCTTTAAATGCAAAATACTCTAAAGATCTAGTGGTAATCTTTTTCATTAAAAATTTTTTAGGTAAAATTGAAAAAATTTAAAATTCTTTTAAGAATGCATGCTGGTTCCTGATCGTGGTAGTTCAACATTCCTAGCACTAATTTAGCAAAATTGTCAAATTAATATTGTTTAAATAAGATTTTTGTAATTTGACGATTTCTTTCTCATGTAAATATTTGAAGTCCAGATAAGCCCTTCTAGCCTATTATGTACTGCTGATATTGATATTACAAGATTTAGAAAATTTTGCAAACTTATCCATAAAAAAGAAAAATAAGTTGCATTTTTAAAATTATTTATACATTTTCGAAATTTGAAAAGCAAATGAACCGATAAATGGTCATTCTTGTCTACCTAGAGAATCTATCAATAATTTGAACTTTTTTAAGCTTTCACTATCCTCAGACTGATATTATTAAGCATACTATGCAGTAAAAGCAGTTTGATAGAAAATATGAGACTTTGAAGACAAAATTGTCAATACTTATCTACAATTTAGATAGATATCTTTATTCATGAATTTATTATAATAGCCATTTTACCTACAAGCAAACTACGATAGTTGAGTCACTAAAATCTCTATTTATCTAACTATTTTAGCTAGTTTAGGACATATTCATAGTCCATCTAATATAATCTTTTCAAATGAACAAGAAAAGTCTCATTCAAAATCAATGAGGCTTTCAGAGATTAGTTATCTCGGTTTTTGGACCTAATTTTGAATTTCTCAAAGCACTTACAATGCAAGATAGATTTTCTAGCCCAAGTGCCGAATACTATTTTAAAAATTATGCCAATTTAGTGATTATTATAAATAGGTCGAGCTGTGCAATTTTATGAAATACTGATATGTATGGCCATAATATTGAGTAGGTAGGCATTTAAAAATATATGGTAGATAGTGTACTTTAAATTATTTTGATTTTTTATATATAGAGAATTAGCGTAGCTGGTTAAAGAATTGAATTTTTTAAAAATGTTATTATTCTTACCAGTATGAGCTCCAATAAATTTTGAGGTAGAAGATGTGGGAGGGCGAGTGCACAGTCAGATGAAAGTTCGTTTGTCAGCATAAGGGACCGGACACCTGAATCCAATAAGAATAATTTTTAAAAATAAAATTCGAATTACAAGGTAATTAAAGCAGATTAAATTGTTTAGGAGATTTTACCTGAAAGTTGTACTTGATAAAAAGGTGATGACCCGATAGCTGCCACCAAGCATCCCACATAACCTCCATTTACCATCCAGTCGACAAACTCGGGTCGGTTTTTCAGAATGAAGCTTTTAATTGAAAAAAAAAGTAGGTATTTAAAGATCAAATCAAAAAGCAAGTATAACCTTAAATAGTGTACGAGTACTGTATTTAAAATAAAATACAAAACTTAAAGCAAATTGTGTCAATTTACAAACAACCACTCTCAAAAAGCTTTTGGTCTTTTTAAATTTTGAAAATTTCAGTTTTTTAAAAACATTTTTGTATAATTTTTGAAAATAAATTAATATTATTAGATTTCATTAGCATATCTAGTAGTACGAGCTATTTTACTCGAATCAATTTTTTTTAATGCGAACTTTTCTAGTTAACACTAGTCTTTTCTAGTATCAACTACTTAGGATTAGTACAGTTATGCTAGTACATTTACGATAGAAAGTGTAAGATTATGAAAAACTCGATTGATTTTTATCTGAACTCTGAACCTAATCTAAAGCCCAGCATGAGGATCGATTGATCACAGCTGATATTTATTTCCCTTTGGAATCCAAAGTTCCTATTCGTATACTACATTTGTAATGGACAAAAACCCAATCTACCATAATAACTCATTTCCACATCAAAAGATAATCTGATTTACTCTTCTGAACTGAACCATGTGAAAGAACCATACCTACTGACACTCATATTTCGATATTATTTTCGATAATATTTCATATTTTATTTCAAGTACCCA
This sequence comes from Nanhermannia cf. coronata Gr-Ori-00579, assembly GCA_034699045.1. Lineage (NCBI taxonomy): Eukaryota > Metazoa > Arthropoda > Arachnida > Sarcoptiformes > Nanhermanniidae > Nanhermannia > Nanhermannia cf. coronata Gr-Ori-00579. Next base: position 5,161 of record JAQIXA010001408.1, on the reverse strand, counting down.
ACTATAGACTAGTAAGACTTAAAGTATGCTACTACTAACCTCAGAACAAAAAGTGACCCCAATTGCATCCGATACAGAGTCGTGTAAACTGATTTCGGATTATCTTCTCCAGCACCTGAACCCTGATTTTCATCATTTACTCTTGTTGTATTTGTATTTGTTATTGTATTAGTATTTGTTGTTGTTGATCTCGAAAGAAATCCTATCAAAATAGAAGATATTTATAAAATTACAAAAAAAAGTTTGTCACATTAAAACTTGTACATATAATCGCGATCATATTAAAGTAAAATTTTAACAAGAATTCGAATGCAAAAGTTCTATCAAAGAAAATTCAAGCCTTGAATTCAAGGCTTTTATATAGTGTAGTTAAAAATGTTGATTTTTTAAGAAAATTTTGAATCATTCATAACTTACCATGAACTGTTTGATCACCACTAATTAAAGATGGTTGTAAAACATTACCCCTATGAAACCCTGCAAAAAAATGAAGTATTAAATTGTTTACCATAAAAATCGAATGCAAATTCAGAAATGTGCTTGTTTTCATTCATTTATTTTGTATCAAATTTGGTAGTTTGACAAGCATGTCGAGTGATTGATGACTTGCTATTGATATTTTGCTATTATAACTAGTACTACTATTACTAGTATTAAGTAGATATGATTAACTTTGAAGAAAAATGTCATTATATTAATGAGTTTCAATATTTCTCAAAAAAGAATTTTACATACCAAGTGTACTTTATGTACTACGAGTATCAAGTTCAAATGAAGAGCAAATGATTTAGAAAATGTCAAACATTAGAGTTAATAACATGGAGCTAATCTAAATCTAATAGGTTTTCAGACAAAAGTCCTTGAATTTTTTGTCAAATTTTTGGGTAAATTCACAAAGTAATTTATGCAATCACATGAAAATCACACACTTGCATAATACGAGTATTGTACATTTAACGATACTTTAAGGTTTTGAAAATATGTATTTTGAAACTTACCATGATGTTCATATGGAGTTTCCAAATGCTCGTTTATATTCTCTATAATAAAATTTAGAAATTCAGTTAGAAAAAATATACCTACCATGAATTTTATACCTGGTATTGCAACTCCAATTAATGCCTGGATTAACCCTGGAGCTATTGAAGTTTTCAGCATTGCAATACATAGTTCACCAACTTGATACAAAAAATGTAAAAAAAATTGTAAAATTTCATTTTAATGACTTATACGTATAAGAGCTCTAAAATCTCAAGTAGGGTAGATGATCTTAAAATAAAACATTTTTGATCAGTTAGTAGTTAGTGAATTACTTTATAACTACATACCAGTATTGCTAATCAAACTAATGGAACTGTACCAACTGGTCCAATACTGACGACTAGGTACTTTGATAAGGATTTCAATTTAAAAATAAAATTAGATTTAAAGTATCCTATTCATAACCTACTTACTAAGGATAAGCGGCTCTTGTCTTCGTCCTAATTATAAAAATTTGCTACTTTTTTTACAGTATTTTCGAAATAATTTGGTCTATTTTCTGGGACTAAAGTACGTCAGTACCTATTCAGCATGAAGATTGTCATAAATGTTTAGTATGGTTTTGTTCCAGGTCCAAATGTGATTAAACTAACTATATTATTAAGACCATCCAATCTCATATTGTTTTGTACATACTTATGTATTATGTATGTAATAGTACTGCTGATATTTCCAGAATAATAGTAATATAATGTGGTTTAGTAGTGTCGGTTAAATAAGTTTTTGTTCAGAGCAAATTACCATTACAAAAATAGAATTTTGTAGTAGTAACACACCACATAACATCAAATTCAAACTCGATTCTATCCAGCAGTTATTTTTTTTGCGAAATATCACAAAATGTGTTTCAAAAACTAGGACTAGTACTACTAGTTTAAGTATGGATATTTTGCAAAAGCTTTGAAAGTTTTTTGGATAAAATAAATCCCCTCAGTAGCCTCAGTTTTTTGGCCTGTTTTTGGGTTATGTATTTGGTTGAAAATAGGATATTTTGATATTTTTTATACCATAATAAAAGTACTTACTTTCAACAAGCATATCATTATAATCAGTTTTGAGGGCTTCGACAACAGAGCTGTAACACTGAGCAGCAATTTCTGGATTTTGATCCTAGTTTTACAGAGAAAGTATATGAGGAAAAAGTTGTTGAAATGAATATTATTATTAGTTTCAGAAAAACATTGAATAACTTCAAAAACAAAGTTTTTTGAAAATTTGACTCTCATATTATTAAACTCACAAATATCAAGATAATATATACGAGTACCGATTACCGATACAGGGGTAGAATAGGGATAGTTCTTAAATTAAGTTTGCTAAAATCTTGAAAATGTCTTAAAAATTGCTTCTTTTACGAGCAATTTATCCTCGTATAAGGATAAAATGTAAGACTTAATTTGAAATTGAATCTCAAATTTCTCTTTTTTTCTAAAAATTTTGATATTTTTGGCCTATTTGGTTAAGGACATTGGACAAAATTGCCCTAAATTTTGGTATTTAAAGCTTGCTAGGGATTTTGTAGGATGTGTATATTTTTGATTAGACCCTTTGGACTATGATGAAATGACAGTTTATAGCCAGGTTATACTATGTTGTAGGTACTTACCACAATTTTAGGTAAAATAGCACAAGCACATGACTGAACTTTGGGATTAAAATCACAAGGTAGAAGAGCTGGAAAAAGATTTGAAATTTTAGTATTTTAGTAAAATTAAAGATTATTTTTGTAACCTCAAGTTGACTGCCTATATGTATACTTACCTATGATATATTTGGAGATAATATTGATATTTTTCATAGTATTCCCCACGCACATATTCTCGAAAAAAATCCTAGCTGAATTAATGACATTTTCGTCCTTACATGTGATTAAGCAGTCAACCACACTAGACAGATCTGAAAAATATCAGGCAAAAATATATGGCAAAATAAAATTTTTAATCATACAGGTCAGACAGAGCAGAAATAAACTCATATTTCCCCAGAGACTTTTACTTTTACTGGGTACTTACATGAGGGTTCTGAGCAAATATATTCCTTGAATCGGACAAATCCAGAAGATCCTACAAATAGATATAGAGTCAAATACCAATAGAAAAAAATAATTTAGGTTAGATTTAAAATACCTTCGATCATTGGCAAAAGAAATTTAAAAACACTCGCTTTGTCTGTACAAAAGGCTAATCAAAAATCTATGTGTTTACATATTATACAATTTTACCATCATTATTCATTTCATCGATTCCTAGTACTTCAAAAGTTGTATTGACTGCCCCCATCGTAATGAACTCGATGATATATTTTTCTCTAAAATTATAACAAGTTTAAAAGTTTTGGTCAATATCACTCTATATAGGTAGGTGCAGGTACAAAATTTGTTTATTTGAAGTCAATTCTTGGTATTCCTTGTTCAGAATAGATTTTTAAATAATATAGATCATATTTGGGCCGACTTTAACCAAATTTGGCATGAAGGACCCTTACAGGATCAAGTTGTGCATGCTCGAAAAAAATTTCAGACTGCCCCACCCCTTGGGGTCATGGGTACCCTTTAAGGGTTCCCCATGTTAATCAAATGGGAAAAATCAAAAATGAGGTTTAATTGACTTTAGGGGTACGGGGTAATCGATGACGGTGATTCCGAATTTGATATTCATTTGACCCGGAAGTTGACCTTTGACCCCGAAAATTAACCTATGACCCCGAAAAATAGGATAGCTTGAGACGTATATCTCAAATTCTGAGGTATATTAAATTAAAATGTATTTATTTGAGATGTTTCAGTTTCCCATGTAGAACTAGCCTACATACTAACTATCAGTAGATATATTTATAATCAAGATATTAAAATGTACATTTTGAACTTGATCAATTATCATAATTAAAATTAAAAAGCCATTGAGAACTCAACCGAGTAATATTTAATTACGAGCTCAAAAATTGCGTAATAATTTACATACATTTTACTACTTTACTACTATCTGGGCGAATATCAAAGCCTTTAAATGTATTTAATGAGTTCATTAATTCTTTTTAAGTTTCTACAATTTCTACAATTTCTACTTACTTTATTCAGAAAATTATTCAACTTTTACTACTAGTACTACTATCCTATTAACACATGTTCTATCTATAAACTAAGACTTGAGACTTGAGCGTAAAATTCTAAATTATGTGGGTCTGTTAGTATGCGTAATATTTGAAAATAATATTTATTAATACTTTAAATCAGAGTGTGCTTAAAGTCTCAGCTTATAATATGACATTCATTGCCCACTATTTTAAAAACTTCACTTGCTCATGGTACTACTGGTTAATGGTTTTTTGAATTCTTTTTTTTTTGAAGCAAAATAGTGTTTGTAGTCAGTCTGTAGTAAAAGTAAGAGAAAAACTTTGCATTCTACAGTTAAACAGAGTAAGTAGTTAAAGTGAATGAGGATTTTTATTTTAGTTTGATATTTAAATCAAGGATTCGTATTCACTATTCACCACTAGTACCAGCATGGAGCAGATCTATAAGTTTAAGTAAAGCTAAAATACTATGGTACTTATAGTAGGTACAGTGTATGTAAAGTATGTATGGGGAAATAAAAAGGGGAAATAAAGTAAGTAGGCTTATTCTCAGCCTCAAATCAATGTCATTATTATGGGGAAAGTTCTCATGAAATGAAAGTTAGTTTTTTTCTTGAGGGGGGAAATGTGAACATTAAAGTGATACTTGAAGAAAGTAACAGTATTCTTTGCTCAGTTATAATTTCTATAATATCATATTTTGGTTTCAGTTTATTAAAAATCTCGATGTACCTAATACACTAGGATTTAATCAACTTAATAGAAGTTGATTAGTAATTGGGCGAGCAAAGCGATGAAGGCATCTCAAGTTGCTTCATATACCGGGTCAAAGGTCAAAGGTCAATTTTTTGTTTAAATGGATGTCAAATTCGGAATCTCCGTCATCGATTACCCCTATAGCCACTTAAACCTCATTTTTTATTTTTCCCATTTGATTAACATGGAGATCCCTTAAAGGGTACCCTGAACCACAAGGGGTGGGGCAATCTGAAATTTTTGTCGAAATGGCACATCTAGACCTTGCAAGGGTCCTTCATACCAAATTTGG